>JAKSZP010012137.1:0-106156 GCA_022478985.1 Massospora cicadina | reverse complement strand
ATAGATTGTTCCTGTGTAATGGACAATAGTAAAATCATAGTTCTTTAGTCTTAATGCCCTTCTTGCTAACCAGCCATCTGGGTCCTTCATCTGCTGCACCATTGGAGCAATGAATGATCAGCGATAACGGTGAAATGGGTGCCATATAGTTGGGTCTGGAAATGCTTGATCTCCAATAAAAACAGTCAGGCACTTTCACTCAGTAACAATATAATTTCGTTTGGCCTTACTCAGGGTTTTGCTAAAGTAAGCCACTGGATGGTCAACTTGATCTTCATTATGTTAGCTGCGTTACCCTGGCTTCAATGTCACTATCATTATTTAATAGAAAGGATAGCTGGTCAAAGCTTGGATGGACTAAAATAGGTTTAATACAAAGAGCAATCTGCAGCGCATTAAGATCTTGTTCTTGTTCAAGCCACCACTCAAAAGGCACATTCTTCTGCATAAGATAGACAAGGGGTTTAGCTAAGTTGGAAACTGAGGGGTGTTGCTAATTTTACATCTGCTACATCAGGAAATCTGTTATTGTGCCAGGACAAATAGTTTGACGACTGCTGGCCCTTGCGATATTGTCTTTATAGGCTACCTTTCACTACAGGTCCACAGGCAACCCTTTAACCTAGAAGACCAACAACATAGGAGCTAGGTAGGGTAAGCTGGGGCCTTCAAGTGGCATGACCAAAGAAAGCTCATGGAAATATGGGTGAGTAGCCAACACCATAACCCAGAGAGGCACCTTAGATGAATCCAGTTGTCAGACATTTACCTTTGCAGCTCAAAAAATAAGAATGTTTTAGGTTGAGTTCTGCCAAAAAAGGGAAATGTTGGCCATTTGTGATTCCCTGAAGCCATTACGTAAAAATTTATTGAAAATGTTGATGAGAACAGCCAAATGACCCTGGCTGATTATTGGTGGAACCCCATAAATCAGGGTAACACCAGTTGAAACCTGCACAGGCACATTTAGTAAAATCAAATGAGCAGATTTTGCCAATCGCACAATGGACTCTGGGGAAACCAGCAGAAGGTAATCCCCCAATCAGCACTGAGTCTTTCACCACACCTGCGCGGGGGCCACCCCCTTTTATAGGAGTGGCAGCAGGCCCCCAAGGTGAGAAAAATTTCTTGAGCGGTGATTGGTTGGGGTACATCAAAACCCTGCTGCATGGGTATATTCTGCCCCAAAAGCCCAACGTTCATTTACCAAGATAAACTAAATTTCCCCCACGATCTGATAGGATTGACACCCATATTACAAAAATTGGAAAACATTAAAGCTATTCCAAACCTATCCCCTAAATCCATCTGACCTTCAAAGATAGTATAAATATTAATTGTTAAAAGTTGGAAGGGGATGACTTCTCATATCTACCCCCACGCTCATATTGAAAATCATAAAAAATCAATTTTTATAATTTTATAGTTTTTATTTCTATTACAAATCCTTTTTGGAATCCAGTGGCATAGCACCAAGCGAGCATAACTAAGCTGTATTCCTACACCAGTAATGGCCTGGATGAGGTGTGGGATGGAAGTTAATGACTGTAACCTAACCTGTACTTGAAGGTGCTTTCACTCTCCTTCAGGGGGGAATATGGGCAGGAAGGGGGAGGCAAGAGTTTGGCGTATTGTCTGTCACATTACTTCCCTATGAGTTGGGGCACTATAAAAACAGGTCTTAGCAATAAGGGTGGAAAATACTGATTGGCTGGGCTTTGGCTCACCTGTCTACAATAATCACCGCGGTTTTCTGGGTTGATCTGAAACCTGGATAGCGGCCAGTAGCTTATGTGGGCTTACACTGGTGCAGAGAAAGGCAAGAGCACTCATGTATCAAAATGATGGACTGAATTGAAAGGGCTTTGGTGATTCTTACATAAAAAGGTCCCAGAGAGCAAACTTTGTCACAAAAACAAACCGGAGAGATCAACTCCATCAACAAATCAACAGCGGGGGTGGCCCCTGATGCATGGGAGGCTTTTAATCTCCATTACAGCATTATCTGCTAATGAATTTGGGGTTGGAACCAAGATTTTTGAAGCGGGGAACTCTGGCCCCTCAAAGGATTTGATGGCGAGCATGGTGGAGAGCCTCAGGTGGGTTCACGCTGTGGAAGTGAAGACTAGGTGGTATAAGGAGATGATCATGGTCAGGGTGATTGAGGTGTGTGGGTTCACCCACTCCATATTTCACATTTGGATCCTGGGTTGAAACTCATGATCTTCCAGTCTAAGCTTCAAAAGGAACAGGTTTTGGCTGCCAGTTTGAGCACAAAGAACAAGGAGGCCGTATGTCTTAACATTGGCACCAAGATCAGAAGGTTCATTCTGAGGGACATACCACCTGTAATCACTAGAGGGGCCATGATGTCTCAGCTGAAAGGCTTTGGCATAGTGATCTACCTTAATGAGAACAAGCTGGTAAAGAACTTGAAGCAGAAGTATGGTAGCTTGAAAAAATTCACCATGGGATCTGGGGAATGGGTTTTGAAAGTTTAACTTTTGAAATCATATGGGGAGTTGCCTCATTCAATCACTGTGGGGACCTGGAGTGTCCCTGTGGTACCGCCGGACAGGTGCTTCTTGTGTGGTGCAAAGGGGCATTTCAGAGTCAAATGTCCTCAGATTCAACCTCCTGCGGTAGTGGCCAAACCTGCCAGGCCTAGCGCGAGGTTACCAGTAATGGCACCCTCAGAGAAAGAGAAGTTGGCTCTTAGAAGGTGTTGGAGAAGCTAACTGAGTTGTCAGCCAAAGCAAGGGAGGAGGCAGCGGCTGGAAACACTTTGGAGGTGGTGACTGAGGTGCTGAAAGATGCCAGAAAGGTCAACAAGGAGTCAAAGCAGACCCAGAAGGCGTGGGAAGCCATTAGACTCCAAATCAAGCTAGTGGCGTTTTGTCCCAATCTTCAAAGGACATTGTGGAAACGGCTGTTTCACAAATGGATGGGTTCTCCCCATCACTCAATTGTGTAAGAGGCGGGCGACCATTTGGATGTACGTGAGACAGAGCGCGCAGGGCTGTAGGGGAAGAGTTGGAGGTGAGGGAGGTGTTGCCTGCTAGCAATAGTGTGCCAGTGCCTTATAACCCAGTGCCTTCAACTGAAGTGGAGAGGTCTATTGATGACCCTGGCAATGTTAAGATTCCGGAGGCTGTTGTGAATGAGAAGTCTCCACCCCCTGCCCAGTCTAGTACTGGAAAGGGGGGGAAGAAAAGTGGTCCCGCTAAACCAGCTGAGGTGGAAGAGGATGGGGACCCCCAGATCCTGACACCAAAGCCTCTCCAGTTTCAAAACTATGGCGATCAGGGTTGAATTTTCTAACGCGCGGGGTCTGAATGGACTCAAGTAGCGGCAATGGGTAGAACTCCGATTGCAACAACATGGGATAGATATCAGCTTCCTCACTGAGACTAAGTCCAAACCAGGGGTGGAAGAGTACTGGGCTTTCCAGTTTCCTCTGAAACAATAATTTTACTCTCACTTGGTAGATCAATCAAACTATAACTTGCCCTTAGAGGAGGAAAAGAGGGAGGGAGAGAAACCAAAGAGGGTTATTTTGGTCTGGTGGGTGGACAAGGTCAAGATGTTGGATAAAAGAGTAAAGGTTCCTGGAAGAGCAGTGGCAGTAATGTCACTGTTTGGAGAGAAACCAATTTAGTTTATTGGCATTTATGCGCCCACTTCTGGATATGAACGGAAGGCCTTCTTCCAGAAGGTCAGCCTGAGGATCCAGGAGGAAGGCATTGGGGGGGTCAGTAGTGCTGGGGGGAGACAAGAACTGTGTCTGCTTTAGGGTTTGACAGGGTTGGAACTTCAGGAAACTGGAGTTCTGATCCTGGAGCCCATGAGCTGGCTGGTTTAATGGTTGACCTTGGCCTACTGAATATGTGGAGAGGGCCATGGTGAGGAGGGGAGAGACTGTGTGGACTACATCAAGGGAGATCATTTCTCCCGCATTGACCTTGTGTCAATGCCCATTCTCCTTATTCGATGCATGTTGATACTTCAGAATCATGATCCAGGTGCTTTGGATCACAGACTTTTAAACTGCAGATCAGTGACCCTCGGGTTTCTTCTGTGGGAAAAGGGATCTGGAGACTGAACCATAAACTCCTGAAATGGAGTCCACTTCAGGATATTATTAGGAAGAAGGTGAGGTGGTGGAGAATCCAAATTGTGGGGAAGCCAGATGCGCCAGTAAAATGGTTGTGGACGAAGGCTGATCTCAAGATGGCTTGTGAAATCTTTTAGAGGCAACTAGAAGCCATGCATTCGAGATATGAAACCTTGGAGAGGAGCTTCAAGAGTACCTGCAAGCAGGCTGCAGTCATGAGGCATCTGCCTACACGGCCAAGGCTGATTTTTATGAAAAAATCAATGGGAGCCTTCAGGGTGGATCGCCTCAAACAAAGGAAGTCTAGGTGGTGAGGATTTTTAAAGCAATGTGGCACTACTCCGCAAGGCAGTAGGGGCATTCAGACCCTCAGCAAGGATATTGTCACTTTGTAATGAGGGAGTTGAGGTGAAGGATGCAGCTCGCATGGCTGAGGTGGTCAAATCCTACTATGAGGACCTTTATGGCCCCTCTGAGAATGACCTGGAGACATCCAAAGTACTCACAAGTGGACTGTGGATACTGTTGAAAGAGACTCAGCTGCACCTATGTAGCAGAATTCACAAGTCAGAGGTGTCGGACGCCATCTGTAAAGGCAATAATGGCAAGGCTCCTGGGAAGTATGGGTTGATTTTATTGTAAATAGGTTATTTTGGGTAGAAATGTCTGAGATGCTTGCTGAGCTTTACAATCAACTCCTAGCCTCTGGTATAATTAAGCTGACGTTTTTTAAAAGATGTGGTGGTGGTTCTTTATAAGAAGGGTGATCCCTCCCTCGTGGGGAACTATTAGCCTTTGACTCTGCTTAACGTTGACTATAAGTTCTTAATGAAGATCCTAACCAATAGACTAAAGGGGGTTGTGGCGGACGTTGTTGGGAAAGAGCAGAATGGATTTATCCCAGGACGCTCAATTACTGAAAATTTGATGATTCTTTACCTGATAGAAGAGTGGGCAAGTAAACAGTATGATCAGAGGGGGTGGCTACTGTTTCTTGATCAAGCAAAAGTATATGGTCGGGTGAATTATGAGTTTCTTTAGGAAATGTTAAGTAGGGTTGGAATCAAGGGCATTTTTTGAGACTTCATAAAGCGATTTATGAGAGGGCCTCATTGGTTGTCAATATCAATGGGGTCCTCTCCTACCCTTTTAAGGTGTAGGGACGTGCGTCAGGGAGACCATCTATCTCCCTTGTTGTTTGTTCTTGCAATAGAGACCCTTTCAGTGTCTCTCAAAAAGTCAGACTGGAGGAAACTTACCATAAACGGTGAGGAGTACTCTCATTCAATGTTTTCAGATGATACGTTGATTTATGTTTTGTAAAAAGAGGAGGAGAAGGTGGTGATGAAACATCAATGAATCCCCCCCTCGGGTTGGGACCATCTAGTACTAAAAAAAAGGTGGTGATGAACATTATGAAGATTTACCAGAATGCAAGCAACGCTAGGATTAATCTGCCAAAATCCAGGGCTTGGCCCATTGGCAGAATGGTGACGTTGGGTGTGGCACCAAAGAGCTCGACCCCTGGATGGCAATAGGGGAGGAGTTTCTGTACCTTGGGTGTCCCACCCCTGGGTGGGCGTCGCTGCATGAAATTTGGCTCAAACTTGAAGCGGAACTTAAAAAAATGGCTTGGAAGTGGTAATGGCTCATCTTATCTTATTTGGGAAAAGCCATTGTCATGAACACTTTCATTCTTTCCAGACTATGGTGCATTGCCAGATTTGTTCCACCTTCAGCATCTTCCATCAGGAGAATACAGAGTTCAATCTATCCGGCTCATTTAGCGAGGGTGGACGTCAAAAACCAGTTTCTCTAACTTGTGTCAGGAGGTAAAGAAGGGGGGCATCAGTCTGATTAATTTTGGGAGTATAATCAAAGCACTGCAGCTGAAATGGATTGCACAGGTTGCTCAGGAGGGAAAATCCATCTGTTGGGCTCCAATACTGGAGGACCACCTCTCTAAGGCCTGCAAGGACAGTTTGAACATAAATCTTGGTGTCAGCTGGGGCATCATTCAAGGGGCCATTCCAAGCGCGTGGAACCTACCAGGCTACTGGAAGGATTAGTTTAGAGCTTGGGCGGGCAGCAAGGGTAGATTGGAGGGTGGGGAGTGGACCATCAAAAGAATCTGGGCAATCCCCCTTTGGGGAGGAGCTTGGGGACTGGAGATGGAACCTCGTCTGCACAAGGCCTTCAAGCACTTTATTGAGTGGCCCACTGGGGGGACCTCCTTGATGGCGATGGCCAGAGGGTGCTTAGGGTGGAAGCAGCTAATAATGTCGCCAGTACCTCCAAGGTGCTGGTAAGGAAGGCTTGGGATGTTGTGGAAGCAACTAAACTGCCTTCTTGCTGGAGGGAAGATATTCCTTCTATTGCTGCATTAGAGGCTGGTGAAATCTTTTCAGAAGGTCGCGGAGGGCAGGATTGATGGTTGTTCCTACAAGGAAGAGAATGCTGGAGATACCCCAGATGAGAAAGCTCTTCGTCCTTTAAAACTGGTTCAAGGTGGGGGAGGTAGCGGTGTCTGCCTCTCATATTTCGCAACTGCCAGGTTCTGGAAGATACAAGATAGAGAATTTTGCTCAACGTACTTGTCCTGGATCACTTGCAAAATGTGACCTGGCCTGATGTACCTGTGAGGGAGGGAAGTGAAGGGATGCTGTTTATACCAATTCAGAACTTTCTCTTCCAATTCCGCAGTAACATCTTGGTCCCTGGGGCGACTCTGTGTAAATGTAGTAAGCATAAGGAGGAAGACCTTTTGTATGCTTTAAGGTATGTGGAGGGGAGGAGATGGCAAAGAAGATCTTCACGGAGTGTCTGGCAGAAGATGCTGTGTGGAGTTGGGTTCTCCTATGGTATAAAGCATACCAACCAGGGTGTAAATTATCCTCTGGTCATCTTGAGTGGCCAGAGATCCTGAATGCATATGCCCCACCAAGTCTGCTTGCAGGCAAGGGGGTTCAGGGTTTAGTGAGCGATATGGGGGGAGTTGATGTATGGTCTATGGCTTTCCAGAAACCAGCGTTGCTTCCCTTCAAATGGAATCCAGGCAAAAAGCTCCCTGGCCATAGTTAAGCGATAGATAGAAATAGCTGTAGAAAGTTATGACAATCCTCTTTTCTCAAGGAAGTCCAACTTGGGGATCAGTCTGGTCTCATTCCTCGCAGTAAGGGATGGGAGGCATATATCTAAACTGGCTGGGTAGCCTTTGCTACCTGGTATACCAAACAGTGAGGAATATGTCAGTTCTGGGGTGGTGTAAGCCACCCCACCCGCAGTCAGGCCCACTTTGATTGTGCTTAGATTCGCGCAGCCCCAGTGCAGTGGGGGGTACTACCCTGGTTTTATCCCACAAAGTTGCCTGCACTGGGTGCCATAACGGGCACATAAAAACTCAAAGACCAACAACATCATTTTTGTGCAAATTACCCTCTGGGAGACACACAGAAAGCCCTACACCTCTCTGGGTGATTCTTGGCTCTGTCTCATCATCTCCCTCAGGATTAATTCTCATCAGTTCCTCATTGTTGGTGGCCAGTTGGCCAAGTTCCCATGGGTCTTTCCTGTAGATCCACATATAGAGGTTGTTAGCGCTGACCAATCCTAGGTGCTTAGACTCAGCATCTAACCTTGTGGATCTTTAGCCTACCCTTCCACTGAAGTTACCCTCTGGCTTCCTTAAAACAATAAAAGAGTAGGAGAGAGAGAAAGAACTTTAATAAGAGGGAACTTAAGATAATTATACTTTGTCGACTTATTGGAAATCTGATGCTCACATATCAATGATCATCATTTATTGGTAGCAACATGATTCTATCCTTAGCATTCCATTGGAAACCATTAACTCAAAATTAGTCCCAATCAAAGGAAAATGTTAGTTTGATTAATCCTTGGCATCAGTCGCCAGTTGATAGTATAAAAATTACTACTATAAATCAATCAATGAATTTCCTCAGCATCAGTTGCTGGTATTCATAATTTTAGGTGGCGGAATCATTGTCTCTCAGCCTTATTAAAAACCCACAGCATATAAAGCTGGCTTTACGATATCCTTGGCTTAAGTTGCCAGTAAGTCCCAAATGGTGATCTTATTTGATCCTTGGCATCAGTCGCCAGTGATCCCAAAACTCAATGACAAATTAGTAATCTGCTTTAATCTAGATTAAAAATCATAAAAGACATCCTCAGCTTCAGTCACCGGTGTTAAATTACTAATAACAATAAATCTATCAGGGATCATCCCTGACATTTTAAGATAGCTCAATACAGCTAAATGGGGAGTACAAATAGTTAGTTTTATTTTAAATAATAATGAAACTAGGCAATTAATTTGCAACTACTCTCAACTAACAGAACACCCAATTTCTGATATCATGGGATAAACCATCTGGTTAAAATCCTAACAAGGGGTTAACTTATGATAGTAAAAAACCATGCAATAAACACTTGAATATCCCTGAGGCTTTGGGAGTGCTTTTTCTTAATGGCAGCGACTTTATTTGTGATGGGCTGAATTCCATATTTTGAAACATTGTAGCTAAGGAATTTCATTTTAGATTGGAATGAAGAGTATTTAAAGGCTTTTGGTATATGGAGGCCTTCCTAAGGCAATAGAAAACTTTTTGTAGATGTTATATGTTGGCTTTAGAAAGTTTGTGAAAAGACAAAAATATCATCAAGGTACATAAAAACACATGATGGCTTTAAATTCCCCAGGATCTCGTCCAAGGAACGTTGGAAGGTGGCGGGCACGTTGCAAAGGCCCTAAGGCATCCTATTTGTCGTTAATAGCCCCTTGTTGGTTATAAAAGCATTTGGATTAATATTCAGGTGATAGATCTACTTGCCAGTATTTGCTAGCAAGATCCATAGTATTAAGTTATTTGTGACCCAGCAAGCAAGCGGAGAGAAATTTCAATCCAGGTCATAGGAACTGTCATTCCTGGTAATAGAGTTAAACCTTTGTTAGTCCATCACTACGCAATGTCTACCATCCTTCTTTAGAACTAAAATGAGAGGAGAGGCACATGGGCTACAGGAAGTCAACAATAACCCAGCTTCAAGTAGCTGCTTAAGCTCAACAGCCTTTGGGAATTTTCAATATTACTCTTTTAGGTAAGGACAGGATCAAATTAGTTGAAAATCCCTAGTCTAAACTTGATGTAAGATGTCATTATTTTTCTGTTCTCATAGTTGGAGGTTAAAAAAAGTTTATAATATTTTTATAGTTTTTTTCAACTCATCTCCATTGTTTTCTATTGGCTTCTCTCAATATGGATGTCGATTAGAGCTACCAGAGAGTATGATTCTAGCCCTAAATCTTTTGAACTTCCAAAATCTCAGATGTTATCATTGGCCTCTCCAGGAAGAAGGCAAACATAAGCGGTTGGATTATTAGGCCCCCTTTCCAGGGTTTGTTTATGTGAGGTTAGCCAGAAGCACCAAATTGATCCAGCTTAAGCAGATTTAAAATTCCTGGACAGTTCAGGATCTCCTTGAAAAATGATGGGTTACCCATGCCTTGTATTTCCAGCAATATTCATAAGGAATATTAATATGTACCAGGTATTGAAAATGACATGGGACTTTGACTGTATAGTAGTCACCTTAGGCAAAAAGGTGAACATGTGTTGAAACTTGGCTTTTTTATAATTGGTTTCAGAAGTTAACTGCACAGTTCTGGTTATGCTCAAGATTTTCACTACTAGTAATATATTTGGGCGATAATAGTATGAAGACTATTAATTGTAGTTAAATAAATAAGCACAGTTGATTGGTGATCCAACGCTAAACTTGAAATAATCCAAGAATTTTGATTATGTTGACAATTAGGGACTTCTTCCCTCAACTAGCTGCTCTTAGTATAACTCTAGATTCAGAGGTCCCCAGCCTTAGTTCCCATCACAATGAGTTGAGAGATCTTCTGTACAAGGTCTGCTTCTCTTCTAAAGATATATAATCCTTACTCTTTAGCACACAAAAGAGTCAACAAATTGTACTACAACAAATAAACTGAAGATGAATATAAATTAAACATTATAATATACAATTTTCAATATGCTTTAATAATATAAGATACTAGTTAATTTAAGGGGGAATTTGGCGCCCAACTACTTGGTTGGTGCTTCAGCAAGGAAAAGGCAGCCATTGTCATTAATTTCCTTTTAAAGTCTCTTCTGGCAATGGTCTTCTACATTGGGCTAAGGATTCTTCCTTCAGACATCCCAGAGGCCTGAAAATGGAAAGAGCTAGAAAACGCGTTTCTAATGTTTCTGCTCAATCACAGCAAACCAACCACATTTGGCTAGCAACCTGCTTAGGTGATGTAACTCTTTACCTGTTAAAGCTAGTTGCAAACCAACTGATCAATTCAATGATTGCAGTCAGCATCACTTGACTCATAAATGCTGATTAGATTACCAATCATTAAGTAATGAAACCCAACTGATCCCAATGGGTGCATTTAATAGTTAATCTACAAACAAACATATACCTCAATTTTGTTAAAATTCTGCCTGATGAGATCTTAAGCATTTTCATGGATCAATCTCAACGGATCCAAACCCAGAGAATTACCCAAAAAATTCATAGACATTATTAAGGCAAATTTGAAAATCAACCAGTCTTCAATTAATTAATAGTGGGACTTATCCCCAAACAAACTAGCAGATAACTTTAGAAGCTAGAAAGGTGGTCAAAAATCCCAACATTTTCCCCCTCTTGCCTAGATTTACAGTGAGAATAAGATTGTGGCAGGAGAATGCCGCCTTAGGCTAATCAAGTACTTCTAAGTTTCCAGCGGAGCACAGCCCTTTCTTCACTTAACGCTGCTCATGTCACCTTTGGCCAGCAATTCTCTTCTTTTCTTCCTTGCTGTCACCTCCTCAGAGCGCAGTCCTCATGACCCATTGTTGTACCAGCCTAGTCAGTTTTTTTGTGACAATGTTAGTTCTGGAAACAAGTTTTCCCTTGGTCAGGGAATGTAGGATATTTGCCCTCCCAGATGCAAAGGAAGAATATCTTGGGTCAAAATCAGCCGAAATGGGGAAATGTCAGCCATTTACAAGTTTACAATGAACCTAAGAGCAATTTATATAACAATAACGATTCTCTTGACCAAAAGACCTTGGCCAATTCTCAGTGGAACCCCGCAAATTGGGGTAACACAATTTTAATAAATATTAGGGCAACAACTATTAAATGACATTCAGATTTCTTTGACCATGCAGTGGACCCTGAAGCGTCCATTGAATGGAACTCCCCCAGCCACAACCAGGTCCCTTCATGCACCTATGCAGGGACTACCCCCTTTTATAAACGTGGCAGGAGTCCTCAAGATAAAATAATTTCTTCTTATGGGGATTGGCTGAAGCTCATTAAAGCTTAACCACATGTGTTAAAGCTTTAATGCCAGCTGATAATTCCCCATGTGTCATACAGCCCAAGTGAAAAGAATATTCTAAGTTTTAATAGGCTGCATTTTCATATTTCCTAATTTGGATGGTAAAAAGCTGTTCCAAATTTACTATTGAATTCCCTATGACCTTTGATACAGTTAAATATGGATCAGTCAGATATTGGGGGGATCACTTTTCATTTTTTTTCCCTGCGCCGCTAATAAAAACCCATAAAAACCCAAGTTTTTAAAAGTGCTTATTTTTTATTTTACCAAAACTTTTGTGGGATCCAGTGGCGTAAGCACCAGCAAGAAAAACCAAGCTGGATTCTTTCAAGGGCATATGACCCTTCATCATTTTCAGGATCTTGGTTCAGCTTCCTTGATTCCTTAATCTCCCTCCTCATTTTGGCAGGAGTTTACTTTCAATGTTTTCTTATTGCAAGAATAAGAATGATTAATTATATAACTTTTTGCTCATATCTTTCTTGTATATTTTTCTTTTTTTTGAAGATCTTATTTCATAAATTAGAAACTAATTAAACTAAAATCAGAGTAAATTGGAGCTTAATCTACACCAAGGTGGATAATGTCAACCATTATAAAAAGTCTGACATCACCTGGCTTGCCCATCTCATATGTCCAATTTGTCTAACTCCTGGTACCAGCAATATCTAGACAATCTTTCTGCTGAAGATGCCTGCCTCTTCTAATTAATGAGCCATACTGCTCAAACAAATCTCTTTTATGGTCCCATAAGACCCATACTCCAAGTTGAGCACATGTAGGTAATCCTTTCACTGAACTAATTAAAATGGCATCTGATCTCAATAAAGCCAAAGTAGCACCATCTCAAACAAATTGTGGCTGATTCTCCCTCTTCCTTTGGTTACCATATTAGACTTTAACACATTTTCTAAATTTGGCTACCTTTTCATATAATCCCATTATAATTGTCAAGCCTATTGAAGCAATGCCATCCAGTATAAGCCGGTTGTTTTGTGCCAGCTCTGATTTGCTTCCAGAGTTCCTTTTTTAGTTCAGCCAATATTATAAGCCAGATATACTTTAATTCTAATTAACTATCAGAAATTAAGAACACCTTGAGCATCTGTATAGAGATTTAAGGGACAGGGTAACCAAGGCCTTCACTGAGGCTCTGGACACCTTCAACTTTTCAAGCATCTTATATTGAGATATTGCATTATGATCTTTTTTCATGGGTCAAGTTCTTCACAGTTGGACCACAAAGCTTCTGGGCTCGCCCAACTTCCATTGTTTGTTTTGTTTCCAATTTCAAGAAGCTCACCGCCATCGCCTTCAGGATGTCTTTTGCTTGTTGCATGACTAACTTGTCTCCGACACTTTGTACTGTTATCCCTCTCTAATGGCTTTGATCAGAGGAAGATTTTGGCGACCTCCTCCCAGTACCCCTCTCTCCATGCAGTCCCACATTTCCATCCTTGTGAAGCCCATTGGCAACAATCAAGTCAAATCTTTCATCTTCAGTGCCATATTGGGGTTATATGGGGTTATTTGCTGACTTAATCTTTTTTCTGCTGTTTTCCTCCCCAATCTGGAGTATCACGTTTGGCTAGTACCAAAATTTAATTTCTATTCCCCTGGTTGCGTTCTCTCAAGGTTAAGCTCTGCGAAAAAAAACTTGGCTTTGGGTGGGTCTAGCCCTTGCTAGCGTTTGCTCTAAAATAGATTCAATGACTTGTTAACCCATACTGTCATACATCCTCCCTCCCCTAAGAGGTGGCATAGGCGGAATCATCCCCAAGTTGAGAATGCTAAATAAAATATTATATAAAATATATGTTATTTTTATGTTTTCCTCTAGTTTTTTCATATTTTATCTAATTTTATATTGTATTTTTATTCTTTTTATGGGACATGACCTTTACTTGGGTCAGCTGTTTATCTTTTCTTTTTATTATTCCCCCAAACTGGTTACTAGGTATACTCTGACCTATATGTGTTTATAATTCAGTGTTCTTGTTTTTTAAAACTCAACCATTTATTTTGGTTCAGTGGTCCTTTTTTAGGACTTAACCAGAAAATTTCAGGACATCATCATCTTAATAGTTCAGCGGACCTTTGAGAACCACTCATTTTTCCTGGATCCACTGCTTTAGTTACTTCATATGGACCCTGTTCAACTTTTCTTTCCATAAGGTAATTTGATAAAATATGCATCCATCGCCATCTTGGTAATAGTCTTTAACGGAACTGACCATAACGTATCCAGTTTGTTTCTTATGCCAAAGCTATGAGTATTGCAATAGGTTACCATATAGCTTACATGGTATGTGTTAATGCCTATAAGTTCATATTGTCTGTTGTCTTGGCCTTGATCTTTCTCTTCAAAGTCATATAAAATTCTTGTAATTGCATTTCAATAAGGATATTTGATCATCAGGGCAAGTACTACTCTGCACTCATCCCCAATTTGGTTCAACTGCTGACTATAGAATCAGTGGTAACTTGGTTTTGCTTCGATACAACAATTTGAATGATGTTTTTCCATCTCCATATGGTGACTAATGTTGTATGTGAATGTCACCAAACTGAGTTACGTTCCCCATACAGAAGATTTTCAAGCCACCAGCTTCCTCAGCGTCAAGGCCAGCATTACATTTACTCGTTTTACTAGGCTGTTCATTTCTGGACAGTGGGGACTGACACGGCTCTTCAGATCACCATTAATTCATTCAACTTTGGGATCACATGAGATGTGAAATTTATTCCGTTGTCACTTGAAAAGAATTGTGAGCATCTATGGCAATAGACTTGATCAAGGATGAATTGCGTTGATCTTGTAGCATCAACTCTTAATAGTTCTTTCGTCTTGACCCATCTTGTCATATGATCAATCGTGACTATGATATACTTGACTCCCCCAGTGCTCATATTCAGTGGTTCCATCATGTCAATGGACATTGTATGCCAGGCAAATCATGGGCGGACCAGATATCATCCATTAGTGTTCTTGTGTCTTTTATGCAATTGGCACTCCACACAGAAATCCAGATAATTGGCCACATCATAGTTGGAGACTCTCAGTAATAATATTGTAAATGTGGTCGGTTTTTCCTTGGACCTCCATGCCCAACAACCTCATGTGTGGATTGAACTATTGCCACTTATTCTGACAATTTTAGGAACAGCATTTGTTTTCTGTAAATCGTCTTGATTACTTAACCATCCTTGGTCTCAGTGTTTTTTATCACTTTTTTGAAGTGCACATTGGATTTCTTAGAGCTTGTTCCTGATCTCTATCGATCATTTGCTGGAATAGTTTATCAACCTGATGGTGCACCACTTGGACCATTGGTAACCTTAAACTTTTCATATTTTGGTGGGCAGCTCCTGCTTGATGGACGATTTCAAAGTCGTTATCTTGAAGTTTCAGGGCTCATCAGGCCAGACGTCCTTTTTGATTCATACAAATTATGCAGCCAGTGCAGGGAGGACTGGTCTGGTACCACTTTAAAGTGCGTACCATGGATATAAACCCTAAACTGTTTACAGAAGTAAATCACCATGAGGCATTCATGCTCAGTAGTGATGTAATTCTGTTATGCTGTTGATAACGTCCAGATCACATAAGCTACCAGATTCTTTCCTCCAAGTTCATCCACTCGACTCAGGATGGCGTCAATTGCCATCAACAAATTATCAGTTTGTTTTAAACTTTCAATTGAAATTCAGATATTTCAAAACTGAAGAATCTATAAGGTGCAGGTATAGCTCATCAAAAGAATCTTGAACCTCTTCATTTTATATGATTCCTTTCTATGGATCCTTCAGCAAATGGAAAAGGGCTTAACATTTTTTGTGAAGTCCTGTACAAATTTTTGATAGTATCTAACCATTTCAGGTGAACTTGGATATCTCAGACACTCCTCAGGATAGCCATCCGCTCTATGGTTTCAATCTCCTATATTTGCAGCTGCAGCTCGCTGGAGTTAATAAAAACCCCAGATATTTCTAATCTCTTTTAAATAAGTGGCATTCCTCATCTTAATTTTCAGATTGTCTATGGATAGTTTTTTAAATCTCTTCCAAATGGATTAAATGGTCAGAGAAAGTCCTACTGAATACATTTATATTGTTCAAGTACAACAGGACGTTGGAAATCCTCAGGTCGGTTAATATGGCGTCCTTGGCTCTTTGAAACGTCTCAGGCGCATAACAAAGACCTTAGGGCTTATATCCTGAGATTAAATCCATCGTGGAGAAATACTTTAATTCTCCAAGGCGGTCTAATGCATCATTAATTCAAGGTTGTATAGAGAAACCTTCTTTGTTATCTTATTTGATCTCTGATAGTCAATAACCACCAAATAAGAGCCATCCTTCTTCTTGACAATCAAGATAGGGCTCTCCCGGGAGCTTGATGTCAGAACTAGGACCCCATGCTCCACAAGTTTTCTTATCTCTTCTTCACTACTGCTTCAACTTCCTTCAAACATCAGAATGTTCTCATCCTTATTGGCACAATTTCCCTGGTGTTACCTTTATATATTATGTTCTTCACACATCCCAAGTCATGGTCATCCTGGGCGAATATTTCCCAATACTATTAAATAAGTTTGAGCACTCCTCCTGCTGTCCTTCCATCCTATCAGCGAGTTACTTTTAGTCAACCATAAAATTGATAATATTAGCAACTTCTGCTGACAATCCCATCTTGATGAGGGTCAAAATCAGAAATATTTTCTCAATTCCACCGTCAGAATAAGATAACAAACATGACAATCTGTTTTCTCAATCTTCATTGGTTTTCTGCTCAGATTCGCCAGGAGAACTTGGATATCTCTATGGCCAGAATCACTATTTTGGGCGCAACCCATGGCTCTACTCTTGACTTCTTCCATAGAATACCAACCTCTCCATATAGTTGCTCAGGTATTTCTAAAGTCAATACTATATCAACTATAATCTGCAATCCAGGTGGTATGGTACTCAATGTCTTTGTTCATAATGGAATTTACCAATTTCCCAGGTTTTCTTGGCATTTCTCTCCGCTTTAGTCCAAAAAATTGGTAGCGGATTGGGATAATACCATCTTATAGATCAAATTAATAAAATTGTTCCTCCTGGTAAGCAGAGTTTACCCGTCTCTTTGATAGACCAGAGGCAGCGTTTGACCCATTATAGTCAACATATTGTCCTTAAAGTTACATCTAACTCTGTACTTCCTTAGCTACTTGGTCGCAAATTATAATGTCATAGTTTTAGTTGGTCAAAACTATAGCTGGGGCGGATACCACCAAAGATCCAATATGAGTGATAATGAATTATACGCTCCACAGGAGATGGTAGGATCAGCCCTGGCGGTCCCATATTCATTCTTATGTTCCAAATTGGGCGAGATTTTCATTCTCCTAATTAACTTGGTCATGACAATATTGATTGGCGCCCCACTGTCAATATTTGCTTACACCCATACTTGATTGATCATTATATCAGTGTACGTATAGTCAGAGTATTGTAAAACAGTGCCAATGAGTGTATAGTGGCATTATTCGCTGAATTGAGTGTAAATTATTAGCTCCAACAAAACAAAAATATTTCCTTGACTGTGCTTAAGGGAATTATCAGGTTTGCTTTATCTAATTTGACCTCAGCCAGTTAATCCAATTTCTCAGCAGATCAGATATCATTTGCTAGCTGGCGTGCATATGGGCAAGCAACCTCCTTAATCATTTTGGGGTCAATTCTCTTTGCTCCAGCTCAGGTTACAGCATTGAATTCTAGGTTGACCATTTGATAAAGCTAGTATGGTGTGTCGTCATTGACAAACAGATTGCTGATGTCAATTTTGTATCATAATATTGGGAGAAACGGTTTAAACGCAGCTATAGACTGTTCCACATCTTGACCATGAGTCCTTTTCCTGATTCCTGTGTGGGTTTGGCTTACATAGCCTGCACCACATTAATTTTCTCCTTAGGCTTCTTGCTGAAGCACTAGACAGTGAAGTGTCTCTCATCCCCCTCACTGGTAACAGCGCATACTGATTTTGTCAAGTCCAATTAAATCTTCAGGTTTATTTCCCAGCACTGCTTTATTGGGCAACTCCTTAGCTAGTTCAGCAAATTTGGTGGTGTTTAAATTTATAAGCAGGCCCATATTGTAGCTTTGATTATGGGTCTCAAACGCGGCGCCTAACATATTCAAGTGCCCACCATTTGCAAAACGTTTATTTCAGTGCCTAGCATGGAAGACATCATTTAGTGCAAATTCCAATAAGGCTGAAGAGCCAATTTATTATAATCCACGCATCAAAATCGGGCAAGACTTTTGCTCTGACCAAAATCTGCGATTCTTAGTAGAATTGGTCAGCAGAATTTGCTAAGGTTTTGTCTTTCAGATGTTGGATCCACATGAATTCTTGCTTAGATTTTGACTTACGCGTGGGACTTCCAAACTCATTTATGATTGCAGCCTTGGCCTCAGAATAGGACCAGCTGTCACTCTCAAGCTGAGGTAAAACAAAAAATTGGCAGTCAGTATACAAGCAGTTCATGACTGACAAAGCTTTTTGTCTTTGCCACACCCAAATAAAGTCATGTCAAACAGGCGTAAGAAAGCAGGAGCGTTATTCCAATAAAAAGTGAATAGTTTTGGAGTGGCTTTGAATTCCTCCAAATTTTCTCAAGCTGACACTTGCAGCGGCCACCCAACTGACTAGAGGAGTAATCTTGGGATCATCTCCAAAATGGTTGTGAATGTAGTTGGCATATTACTAGGAGTTGCCAACTTCCAAACTGTAGTTCTTGGAGTATTTTCTTCAGCGTTGTTTTCTGCATACGGTTCTCATTTGCATCTCTGATTTTCAGTTTGTCAACTTGTTTCACTAGACATTCCATATCTGAGCTGAGAGCGCAATAAAATGCAATATGCTTCATGTTCCTTTTTCAGGAATAAAACTTCTCTGACTAGCACTTCTTTTAAATCTTTCAAAGACGTTATTTTTGGAGTAAAACATTGCTAAAGTTTGAACCTTCTGCAACCCCTTCCTCAATCTTAGTGACTCTCTCCTCTAGAGCAGCAAACTATCTATGATTGGTTGAATTTAAAGGAGTTTTTATTGATGGTGGCGAATTCCGCCCATAAAAGTCTTAATTTGTCTTTATAAGACATTTTAGATTTGCTTATCTTACTCAGCATTCCCCTGTAGTGATCACCAATTGTTTAAATCTGGGTTTTTGAAGATCTTTTTCAGAAGTAGCTGCACAGTTTTGGTTACGTTCACAATTTTCATTGCATGATAGTAAGATAGATATATGTGTGATAATAGTATGAAGACTATTAATTGTAGTTGAATAGATAAACCCAATTTCATGGTGGTCAAACGCTAAACTTAAAATAATCTAAAAATACCGATTATGTTAGCAATTAGGTAATTCTTCCCTATCCTGGCTGAACTAATTCTTCTCTCAGATTCAGAAGTTCCAAAACCTTAGTTCCCATCACAATGAGTCGGCAGAGATCTTCTGCACAAGGTCTTCTTCAGTTCTAAGAATATATGATCCTTACTCTTTATCACACAAAAGATTTAGCAAATTGTACTACAACAATAACGAAACTGAAGATGAATAGAAATTAAACAATCTAGTATACAATTTGCAATCAGCTTTAGTTATATAAAATACTAGTTGATTTAAAGGGGAATTTGGCGCCCAACTACTTGGTTGGTGCTTCAGCAAGGAAAAAGCAGCCATTTTTATTAATTTTTTAAAGTCTCTTCTGGCAATGGTCTTCTACATTGGGCTAAGGATTCCTCCTTCAGACATACCAGAGACCTGAAATGGAAAGAGCCAGAAAACGTGTCTTTATTGTTTACGCTCAATCTTATCAAACCTATCACATTTGGCTAGCAACCTGCTTAGGTAATGTGACTCTTTACCCATTAAAGCTAGTTGCAAACCAACTGATTAATTCAATAGTTGCAGTCAGCATCACTCAACTCATAACTGCTGATTAAATTCCCAATTATTCAGTGATGAAACCCAACCAATCCCAATAGGTGCATTTAATAAGTAATCTACAATCAACTACATATGCCTCAATTTTGTCAGCAACTCTGCCTGACGAGATCTTAAATATTTGAATGGATTGATCCTAATGGGCCTGAACCTGGTGAGTTACCCAAAATTCATGGACAATATTAAGCTAAAATTGAAATCAACCAATATCTGAATCATTTTCTAGCGTGAATGATTCCCTAATGAAGCAGTAGATAACCTAGGAAAATGAAGGTTGGCAAAAACCCCAAAAGCATGCCATCTTAGACATCTGTGCAAGAAAAAGTATCCACAATTGAGATCTCCTTACATAGATCAGATCCTGTTAATTTAATTTTCACTTTCCAACAGGTAAGCCTGATCTATAACCTCCATCTTGGCGTCACAAGAGGTCTCAATAACCAATGGAAACTCTGTGTCCTAAAAAGGGACAAGTATCATTCATCATATTGTATGACTACAGAATAGTTACTAGAATTGGGTTCCAAGGAGAAGCTCAAAATTTGGGTTATCTAATGCATTGGCTGAGGTATTCACTGAAAGTTTTACAAAGCAAATAGGCAAATGGAATTTTACAATGTACCAAGTGCAATGTGGTCCATTTGCGCCATATTTCATGTAGTGGTTTAAGTCTGGAGCTACTTTGATACTTTTCATTAACTTAGATGAAATGTCATTCACAGGAGAACCACTGTTGATGATGGAGTGGACAGGGATTTTATAAGTTATGACGGTGACTCATGTGACTAAACTCCCAAGCTGAGGGGCAGAGTTAGAAACATGGGAAATATATCAGAGAAATGTAAGCAGTATCAATTACTTTATTGTTTATGAGTACTGGGTCATCTTTTTACAGTACAACAACATTAGACTCATTAGAGGTCGCTAAATATCCTTAAAGTAATACAGTTAAATCAGTCTGAAGTGTCTCGTCCTTCATAATGACTTCCCTTTTCCCGCCTCCTTGATGAGTCTCTTCCAACAAGTCTTGGCGCTATGACGAAATCCTTTGCAGTATGTACATTGAGGTTTTGGGTTTCTTCTAGTTTCCAACAACTAGGAAATGAGTATGGATGGGAAATGCAGACGCAAAGGACTGTAACTCAAGGCAGACACACTAATTGCATTAGAATTTCCTTAATTTCATAAATACAGGCTGTTGAAATCAGCTCTTTTTGGTCATTTTTCAGCGCCTAGTTTATCCAAAAACAAACCACAAGGTACTGTTTGAGGACAGTAGCTGGATCAAAGACTAGCAAAAGAAGCTTATAATAATAGGGTTCTATTATAAAACAATAGAGCACGCTGTTTTAATTAGTACTGCCAGTGGCTCATATGCTGTCTCATGTAATCCTTTAGGTAGTCTCTTACTGCTTCTCCAGAAAAGATCCCTCTTCTAGTTAGAAACCATGAAAAGTTATTTTTTTTACAAGTTTCTTATTGGTTTTATTTCATGGTTACTAATAAGCGCTCAAAATAGTTAACTAAATTTAAGTATCTAAAATAAACCAAAACACAAATAATAGGGAGATGCTTTCTACAAAAAGGTGCAATATGTCAGATGTAACTGAATCACAGGTGGATGGCCATAATAAATATAGGACCCTATTACTGATTATCTTATGCCAGAACAGGGCAACATAGTATGCTAAAACAAAATAGGAGGCGATATGGCAAATCAAGGCCATGGCGTCAGTGGTCCTTAATTTAAGGGAATGAGAAATGTGTCAGCGGGTATTATGTGATTTGATTTATAAATTTAAATTTTAATTTGTGTAAATTTTATTTGGGGAAGGCTAACTATGAGACGGACATTTCTGATATGTAATAATAATCAAGCACAAATATATGCTAGAGGCACAACAGAAAAGCTAATTCTGTCTCCTATTGCCGTTGGGAATGCCAAATAAAGGAAGAGGGTTATTATGAGTAGGGGCTTGCACCACTATTGAGCACGTATGAAGGAAAGGGTCTGAAGTGATGAAATATACTGGGAACCAGGATGAGACCAACTGTCATTGACAGGATGGTAGATATCCAAACGATCATACTTAAAAGTTGTCCTTAAGGTGCAACTGGAATTGGCGTACAGCTTTCTGGATGGTGGGAGTATAGCCTGAAATGGCATCAAGGACAACCGTGTGGATAGTCCACATAGAAATTGCCACCACCAAGGCTCAGAGTGAAGGTTGGATAGAGGAATTTAAGGACAAGGCGAAGACGTTCTTATATAAGCTGAAGGTCTGTGTTTGCTCTTGGCAAAAGGGACGCTGAACCTCGCGACAAATCGCTTTTGAAGGGGGGAACTCTTCCAGGCTGTGGACTAAAGTACCACATTGGTCACACACAAAACATAAGGAGTGTGATGCGTTGGATAGCTCTGTAGTATGGTATAGCCGTTTCAAGCAGCCACACACATGGTAAAGAACTTGTGTCAGAGAAAGAGGATGATGGGTGTACTTCCAGATGTCATTCTGGGTATCTAGGAAGTACGAAATGTCCAACATGTCTAGATATTCCACTCTATCCATGGTAGGGGAACTCCTGGGTATCAAATTGTTCAGAAAAGCTTAGCCTTATACTTTCTGTTTGAAGTGGGGAGTAGGGCGACCCCTCTGGGCGGTGTTCCCGCTGATGCTAATTCTCCACTCAGTGCTCCACATGGAGAGGATAATTCGTTTGAAGTGGGGTGACGTCCCATGCAGGCCCACAGCAGAGGGATGCGAGGAAAGATAGTTTAACAAGCAATGAGGGTGGATAGGATTGCTGGGACCCAGGGCGTGGAAAAAGTTGTAGCAGGCCTTACGCGACCAGTGTTGGGCTTGGAGTGTGGGGTTGGTGACTTCAGCGATCCAAGTGCCAAGTGTTTTGGCGGCATGGGCCTCAAAGTTGAGCAGGCTTATACCACCACTATGGCTAGGGCCAAACATGACATCCAGGAGCACTGGCGGTGGGCGACTTAACCATACACCCTTACAGGATGGCGTATAACAGGGTGAAGTAAGATGGGAGAAAGGCGATATCATGGGCCACAAACTAGACTTTGGACAGGATCATAGAGTTGGCAAGCAAGACCTGCCTGGGAGGGTATTCTGGTGGGCTCTGAGTGAAGCTATGCGTTTTGTGACATTTTCCAGAATATGGTGCTTTATCACAGATGAGGCATACTCTCCCACCTCCAGCCAAACACCCAAATGATGTACCGGACCAGCAGTGGGTCTTGGCACAAAAGGGAGTACAAGCGGGGTGGTATGGGGTGGGTGGGACAAGAGAACCCAGAGCTAGTTGCTGAAGCAGGTAGGAAATGGGGTGCTGGTGACCAGCGGGATTACAACTGACTGAGGAGAATAATTTTGGTTTTGGAGTCATTAAGTGAGCGTTACTTACCCTGGAGTAATCCTGAATAGTAGCCTCAAGCGCGCGTGTATCTTGGTTGTTAGACACCACAATTACACAATCATCAGCAAATGCCAGCATCTTAACTGGTGATTGGCCTTGCATATGGACACCAGTAAGGCGGGCATTTACAAGGCGTAAAAGTGGGTCGAGGCTGAAGTTGTATAATATTGGACTTTAAGGGTCCTCTTGGCAGAAACCCCTTTGATGGTTAACCACATTAATGAGGAAGCCAGGGCCACTCACAGCCATTGTGACAGATTCCGTAAACAACATCACTAAAGTAATGAATCAATGGGGAAGTTGGAACTTGTGGAAGCAGGCTTTGAGGTAATTCCAGTTGGCCATATCATAAGCTTTCCGTTGGTCTAGAAAACAAGTTCCCCAGTAGCCGTGGATTGGCTGACGTTGGCTACAGTGTGTATGTTGTCCCATATAGACAGTTTTGGAATGAAATCTAATTGCTCAGAGGAGATGATATCAGAGCCATTTTCCCATAGGCGGTTGGCCATAATTTTAGTAAAAAATTAGTATCTTTTTTTGTAAGTGAAATGGGGGCCAAGTTGGTAAAGTCCATCTTATCCCCTTTCTTATACAGCATTATAGTGTGCGCCTCCTGGCCCCCAGGAAGGAGGCGCGTTTCTGACAAACACTGGTTCATAAAGGCAAGCAACAACGAGGAAAAATATTTAAAATAACTCTTATAGAACTCATAAGGAATCCAATCTGGACCTGGGCATTTCCTGTGCAGTGCACAATGAACTGCGTACCTGAGTTTGTCCTGAGAAGCTAAACTCATCAACTCTGGGTAATGGGAAATGGTGCGGATATGTGCACTTTTGAGAAATTCTCCAACTTCTACTGTTTTTACTGGATTGGATCAATACAATTCAGAGTAATAGTTTAAAACTTTGATTATCACTTCAACTTCAGCTAAAGTGATGGAGTGGTCCAGCTGCCTCACCTGTGTGCAAGCCAAGCTCTGTTGTGGTACAAGAGCTTTTTGAAAAAATAGGCGGAGAACGTGTAACCCCCTGTTATATTTTTCACTTTGTACTGTACAAAAACACAATGTTTGTGTGCCTTACCAGTGCTTTGAGGCGAGAGGAAACCTCTGACACTTGCAACCCCAAGCCAGGCTATAGCCTGCGCAGAGACATTAGACTCCAGGTGGCCCACTTCTGCAAGCATATGCATAATGACTGCTGAGGCAGCCTGAGAGTGAAGTGATGAGAGGTGGTGTGCCTGGCAGATGATGTTAGCTTTGAAAGTTGACCAGGTAGTAAGTGGTTCTGCACAGAACAGTGTGGTAAACTCCAGTGCTGAAGTTTCAGTGTTCACCCATGAGAAAACCCTGGGCGACATGATCTAGTCTGGAAGAAGTTTGCACCACTTTGGTGCCTGTGCCGCTGGGTGCATAAATAGAAGGAAATTGACACCAACCTGTGGTCAGAGAAATTGATTTTTGTCATTGTAAAGTGTGCAACCTGAGACCAAAAGTTCAATGGGGCAAGAATAAGGTCAATGCAGGACATAGACCTCAGCTGACTGTTGAGAACATGGGAATGGGACATGTTGGGGAGCAGCAGTGCTTGTTTTGGTAGGGTATCAAGCAGCCCCAAAGTGGCTTTAAAACCCAAAGTTTGACTTGCTCTGTAGGGGGCAGGTGCAGAAGGCCAGCGGTCAGTGGCCGGGTTGGCCCAGAAATTCATGTCATCCACCACAAATGGGTTAGGAGAAAGTGGGAGAGAAGTAAGAGATAAGATGAATTCCTAGAATGCCCGCTCACAGTTCAGGGAATAAATATTAACAATAGCGTGCACTTCGTCATTCCATGAAAAGGGCACTACAAGCACACAACAATTGAGTACAAATTTTTAGAAATAAATTTAAATTAATAGGTCACATGTATGAGCACCCCATAGTGTGGCGACCAAAAAGAAAGGGAGGTGAGGAGCATAGTTTCCTATGTTTCCTCAGCACCGTGTTGGACAGTGGGTTTCCTGAATGGCTAGGATGTCCACAGGGAAATTTATCTTTAAAAAACTCGGTTTCCTAGCCTGGTATGGCAAGGCCTTGAGTTTAGCGATGTTCGTTGTCCCTATTGTGAAGGCTCCCCATTACACCTTAGGTGCTATGGGAAGGGCCCCTCTCCCATCCTTTGGCTTTCTATCAGATGTGCCATGGCAACAGTGTGCGGGAAGCAATAGAGTCAGTTGAGTCATAACAGCCCTTTAGGACACTATCAACTTTTTTGGTATGGTTCTTGTTTTTGGAGGAATTTGACTTCTGCCAAATTTTCAGGTTACTATGCTCCTGCTGTGCACCATCAAAGGTCAACAAAAATTTGGGAGGAAAAAGGGTGGTAGATTAGTTTCAATAAAGGCTTGGTAAGTTTTCTAAGGTGAATCTGACTCACCCACCAGGTCATCAGGTTGGTTTGTCCAATCTGATTGGGACCAGATTCTCAAACTGCTTCTGAAGCAAATGACTCAATGTCATCCTGGGTCTGGGCAGGTAGAATCACGGACGGAGCCATGGCTGCTGCCTTAGCTGCTGCTCTGCGGGCCTTCTTGGCCTTCTTGCTCTCCTGTGGGGGCACAGGTTTGACCTGAATGTAACACCCCTTTGCGCCCCATGGGAAAGCGGTGCCAGTGTCAATAGTTTGTTCATAATGGGAGTCTGCACTGCCCATTGAGTTAGGGAGGATTTCAATTTGCGTGATACCCTCCTTGGCAGGGCAGGTGTGGGCCTTATGGCCAAATTGCGACAAAAGGTGTAGATAGGGGACGCACTATCCACCATGATGCAAAAAAGGCAGGATTCCTGCCTGTCAATAAACACAACTGTGATGTGAGGGATTTGGATATAGTCTTCCATGTTGACCACAGTTGGAGTGATCACAGCAATCTCTAAGCCCATGCACAGGTCTGGCATAGACGTAAAGCGTTGCATTTTAAAGGAGTGAAGTTCCTCATATGCCTTAAGTCCAACCATGAGGTGGTGCTCCAGCACTGTGTGCTTAATTGTTGTGGGGAGGAAGTCAAACAGTAAAAATTTGGTTTGATTTGGTCCATTATGTATGCTTAATTTTGACCACCCATTGACCATCTGGGTTATACCACCACACGCACCTGTACAGCTTCATCCACTGCAGCTTTAGTTTCAAACCCAAGATCCAGCCAACTGTGAGTCATGGAGTGCGGTGCTACATATACTGCGTTTTAGAAATTTCTGTGCACATATCCACAGAACTTTTTCTAAAGCGCCATTTGATTAATATACAGGAAAAATTGAAGCCCGTGCTCCACTGACAACAGGGGCTGGGAATGCGGAGTTTTGATAAACTTGTTACATTTTGCTTGCCAGTCTAAAATTTCAAGGGAAATACTAACCGCCAGTTTTTTCTTTTATCTAGACCGCCAGTGTTGCTGGGGCGTTTACAAACTTTGGATGGTGCGGAGCCCAATCCTGTGCCCTTTACTTTGCTAGCCCAACTGCTACCCAACATTGGGAGCACACTAATCTCCTCAAAGAGACTATTAAACTTACTTAGCCTTGAATCAAATTTGTTACAATTAGTGATTTCAATGAGAGAGAAGAGTTCATGATTTGGGATTTGATTATTAGTAAAATTATACATTATTCTACTACATATAAAAGCATGGGCTCCAGGAAAACTAATTAACTTGGACTAACTTATTCTGCTATATATACTCAATAAAAAGGCTTTTAAATAGTTAGATAAGATAACATAACCCAAATGGTTGGTCATCCCATTTACAACATCTCCCTTAAATAATCAAAAATTGGAAACAAAAGTGTGAGGTGGTTAAATAACTCATTGAGAACTTGAGACCAATAACCCAGAACTCTGCTGAGTTTTCTTCTAAAACTTAGCATGCACCCAATTAATAAGTTGATATTTAAAAGAATCTTCAGAGTGTAGGCATATGTGGTTGTCTTCTCAATGATCTAAAAAAGGCCCTTCCATACGTGGTCCATCTTGATAGTTCAAAAAATCCAAGGTTATCATAGTTCAGAACCAGTTCCCCTAAAGTACTTGGGGTAACAGCCACCAGTCTGTTATTTTGTTCACAAGATCTTCTTTTATGAGCCAGAAAATCATAATATGCAGCTTTTTGTAGTTGGAATGATTCTGCGCCAGCGTTCCCAAAAACATTTTGAATAAGTCATATGTTATTGACTGACATAAGATTGAAAATTGGGGGAAGCTCTGGTTGCTTCCCATGAAGTAAATTGAACTACAATGCTTCATGTCCAAATGATAAGATTTATTATAAGCAAAAATGGCGAGAGGAAAGAAAAAGGTTCCAGCTAGATGCCTTCGCTGTAATTATTTAAAAAAAATCAATAATGGTACCATTTACTCTTTCTGTGGTGCCATTAGTCTCATGGTTATAGTGCATAGATGATAACCTATGGATACCATTAAGTTGTTAATATTGTAAATAATCTTGGACGTAAATTAGGCACATTATTCATCAATAGAGACTGTGGCCATCCGTGCTGATAAATTATATATTCTGAAACGAATATAGCATTATTGTGGCGCTTAAGTCTCTGACCACTTTAGCCTACACTCAATTTTTGAGGTAATTGATGACCATGATTGTAAATTTTTTGACTAGATGTGTTATCCAGAGGGCCCACAATGTCAATAGAAACAATGTGACAAGCAAAGTTGGGCTTAACCAGCTTATAGGAGAAAAAATTCCTGGTAAGGACCTCCCACTTGACATTCTTATTAACAACTGAGGGTCTCATTAATATCAAATTGCATAAATTCCCAATAGGGATGCTATTTCATAAGCTTAAGGGTTTTCTTATAACTGCCAAGCCCCATCGCCTTGTGGGTCCTAATAGTAGTCTACTTTGTTATCTGGGGTATCCAGTATTTCTTTATGTTGTTAATTTTATAGAACTTAATATTTTTGAAAACTTGTGTTCATCCTTTATTTTTCTATAAAGCGCTGAACTTACATTGTTTTGTTGTCATAGTTTTGGGTTAGCTTATTATTAATTAACTTATCAGCCACATCAACTTTTTAAGGCCTCGATGGACAGTAAATATAACCTGTCAGCATTTTGATGCTTGATGCCAGATCAATGCTCAATTTCAAAAGTGTAAGAATTAAATTTCAGGGCCACTGGAAAAACCCGCCCTTTCAGCTCTTTCAAATTCTGTGACCAGATTAAGGAAGGCATGGTCAGTTACGTCAGTAGATTGCACTCAGTGGATGTAACGTTAAATTGTTTACATGCGTAAATGACTGGTAGACATTCCTTCTCAGTTACTGTATAGTTTACAATCATGGACATCAAGCGTCTGACTGCAATAAGCCATAAGCTCAATTTTTTATAATCAAGTTGTAATAACACTAACAATGTCTGTGAGAGAATTGTTCTTTAATATAATAAATGGTTTCTAAATTTAAAGTACATCAGCAATGGGGCTTGGGTAAGGTAAAGCCTTAGTTTATCAAAAGACAGCAGAAAGTATCATTTCACTCATAAAGCACACCATTTTAAAAAGAGGTGAAATAGTGATTCATCTATCATACTTATGTTTTCCTACAAATCAGCAGTATTAGACAACCATTCTAAGAAAATCTTGAACATAACAATTGCTTTTCAGTCACGCCATGCATTCAATTGCCCCAAACTTTGACAGCTGAGGCCACAAGCCATATTTATCAATGTCAAACCCCAGAGTTTCTATTGTTCACAGAAAAAGTTACACCTATTAGGTTTAATTACAGATCAGCCACAGCAAGCTGGCGGAAGACTTCTTCCAAATGTTGTAGATGTTCATTAAACATTCTAGAAAAAACGTTTATATCATCTAAAATACTAGGACATAGGAATTTTAAAAAACCAAAGATACTATCCTTAGACCTCTGAAAAGTTGCAGGGGCATTGCACTGCCCTTGCGGCATTATAGTAGGTTAGTAGAGGCATTGGATTGTAATAATGGCGCATTTTTGCCAAATTGTCTAGTAGGCAACTTTATCTTCCAGTAGCCAGAACTTAAATCCATTGCTGAGAAATATTGTGCACTACCCAAGCGGCCAGCGCATCATCAATCTATGGTAAAAGATAATAATCTTTTTGATAATATTGTTAAGCTTGTGGTAGTCTATTACCACGCAGGTTGAACTATCCATTATCTTAATAAATAACAGGTAATCCCAAGGACTTTTAGAGGGCATTAGATTCCTATGTTGCAAAAGCTGATTTATTTTGGCATTAAAAACTTCATCCAAAGCGTTTAAATATCTAATTGAATGGGGAAAATTGGTGGATAATTACCTACTTTGATCTGGTATAGCACATTATGTGCACGATCCAAATCGCAGTCATCCTTTGCAAAAATAATGCTGACTCTTTTAAAAAGGCCAACGCTTGGTCCTTCCCTTTCTCAGTTAACCTAAAGAGGCTTTCCTGAAGTACTAGAGAGCAAATTGATTGCTCAATATTGCTGCTAATGCCTAGTTCATAGAGTAACCAGAATTAAATAGGCTGGAATTCTTTGACTGGTAACAGATGCATAGAAGTTAATATGATGCCGCTTTACCTAAATAGGTATGCTTACAGGTTAGCTAGGAGTAAATGACTTTTGCCATGGTTGGGAAAGATAACCACAGGCGTGGCAATAGGTTCTTAATTTGAATAGAAACTGTTGAAAATTCACCGTGTAATCCTCAGAGAATTTCCAAGTTACTTTTGCTCCATTTTTATTTGATGGCCCACTGGAATAGTTAAATTGTGATTAGCATGCATTAGAATACCCTTAGATTCCGCAATATGTTTGGGTAACCGCTGTGTACAGCCCCAAATTTGCTAATAAGCCACGGTTACTATACCATCCTTAAATATCAATTTTTGGACACATATTTGAAGTGTCAGGGCATCATCCTTATGATTATAAAATAATGGAAGGGTTTATCCATGATTTTGAAAAGTATTCTACTTAAAATCAGCCCTGACACCATGAGCTCCTCATAAATGAGATCCCACTAAGAAGTCATAATTTTGATTTGGGAGAATGTAGCAGGGATGGAGATCATCATTGAGTCAAATTTTACAGCAATGTACTTTATGCTCCTTTAGAAGTTGTGGTCTGAGGGCCTTCAGTACCATAATTTTTCAGATAATCTATGTTGTGTTGAGGCCAGTCTTTTTACCATTTTAGTGGACACAAAGTTAAATGGTGCCCCACTGTTAACAATTGCACAAAGTTTAGGCTTATCTACTAATATATAATTATAAGTACATTATAAAAAACAACCGCTGTATTACTTATATGGACATTAAAAGCGTCCACCTGATTAAAAATAAATCTCTATGCCTAACTGGGGGCTAGTTTACATTATAAATTTTTAATAGGCATTGCCACTTGGACGTTTTTCTATCTAATGGATATCACCAAAGGCAACTAGAAGCTCTTGTAGTACTAACTGTTGAACTTAAGGCTTTGCTACTATTTTTGACGCCAACTTGGCTTCATATTTTTCTATGGAGTAGTTATACACAACTCTCCTATCATCAGCTATACTTTCTGAAATGCAGAGGCTCATTGTAGTCATCCTTTTGCTTGATGAAAGATGTAGTCAGAATTTTTTCATACTTGGTGACTATTTATAAGAGGACGGATTATAAAATCCCTATTTTACTCTGCTCTGGCTTTTACCAAGTCTACCTCTTTTCTGGACTCTCCAAATGAACCATAGGCTCAGCACTTGAATTAGGGAAATGATTGGCATATTAAACCAAATTCTTGCAAAGGTTATAGATGACCCAATTACTATAAGGCCTTACAGAAAGAGGCCATACAGCTGACTTAATTACCTGTTTGGGAAGATACCCCTGTTGAGTTGGTCAAGTTGCTCCCGCGGATTTTTTAGGTGCCTCAAAAGTGTCAGCGCAATGTCAAAGATAATTCACCATATGGCGATATCATTCTCCTCATTCAGGACTGTATCAAAACACAATATAAATTGTTGTAGGTCTTGAAGGCGTGATGAAGAGTGACTTTGAGGGTGCTAGATAAGGTTATCTGGGGCCTCTTCGTGGCGCAACTGGGGAAAGCCCTTGAAAACATGGGTGATTAGCTAACACCTTAACCTAGAGAGGTGCATTGGTCAGGTCCTGCAATATCTTGAGAGGAGTGTGTGATGGTAGTGATAATTGTGATGTTCTGTTCACTTGGGCGTCTACCACTCCATGAGGGTAGAATATGTGCAGGAAAGGGGGAGTAAGAGCCTACAATGAAGCATTTTAACTTCTTTCCAATCAACTGGGGTTGCATGGGTGCGGGCTTCAGGACAAGGGAGGGAAATCCTGGTTGACTGAACTTTGGAACACCTACCTACAATAAATGCCGCGGTTTGATGGGTTGGCTTGAAGCTAGGCTTGTTGTCAATCAGCTGTCATGATCTGGCTGGTGGGGAGGTGATCATAAAAGGAAGATAGTGTGATATGGAAGGACTTTAAGGCTTCCTGGACAAAAGCTGCTGGAGAGAATAACTCTGCTAAAAAATCAGGTTACAAGGGGAGAGGCCTTGGCTCCTCCTCCCTCAAGGGCCTTAAACCTGGGGTCATTGGGTATTGTCTCCAACAAGAGAGATGAGAGGCATATCGCCTGTCTGGGCTGGTGCAGACGGTCTTCCCACTACTTGAACAGGGTGACCATATGCCATTTTAGGGATAGTATGAGCTACATACATTTGTGGTCAGTACCACATTTGGTGGTTCTCATAGTCACGCAGCCCTAGAGAAGTGGGGGAAGTAACCCAAGCCTTAATCCTGCAAAGTTGCTTGCACTAGGAGTCCTTCAGTACTTTATAAAACTCAAAGAGAGATCTGAGCATAAAAATCGTTTATAACGTTAGCCCCAAATAGTGTCTGCACCTCCAAATAAAATTATTTAGTGAATATATCATATAGATTATCTCTATTAAAAGAGTTATTTTTAATTCCACCTTATGAGTTGTCATCTACACAGCCTCACTAAACTTCTTGATAAGAAGGTTCTTGGCCTTAAGATAATACATGCTGACTTTTTTAGCTTCAGCATCACTAACTCCTGACTTTAGGAGTCCAAAAAATTCATTACCACTGTCATCTTAGCGGCAAAATGCTCTGCGAATACTAAACTTGAAATGATCAAGAAAATTATGCACGTTTGCCCTCTTATCAAATTTGTTAAACTAACAAAATTAATCAGAAGATAGTTTTCATAATGCAGGGCCAAAGGGCCTGCGATATCCCTATCTGACTTCCCAGATCAATAATACAAGAAGATGCAGTCACACAACTTTGAGTAGCCATAGTATTAGGGTGCACAGAAGATCCGTTGGCCATAATGAATGAGAAAATAGCTGGAAATTACACATAACCTGCACCGCATTGCCCTCACTATCCTGTTCCATCATAAGGGTTTCCAAAAAAACTTGACACTTACAACAATTGTAAATATTCTGACAAATCTCCAACTTAAATTGGGTCAATAGTTCAAAACAATAGCAGCATTACACCTGCAATGTGAATTTAATATTTGCCATTGTCTGTTTAGTGGTCCAACAGTCCCTTCCAAGCGATGTTTCCACTTGATATGGGCCTTACTTTTGTGCCTAAGCTTTAAGTTCCACCAATAAAGAGTCAAGTTCCTGATAAATTCAGTAACGGAGAAAACAGTTCTGATCATAGTGTTATCAAAGCCATTAAGGTGTCCTTAATGAACTTCCATATCTTTGACTAAATTTCTCATTTGTTGATAATGTCCCAATATGGTATCAAAAAGTAAGCCAACGTTGAGTCTCAAATCCATTTGTAGCTGACAAATCTCATCAAAGAAATTTGGAAAGGCCTCAGTGCCAGAAACTTTAACATCTAAGAGTCACGCTACCACTTCCAAAGGGTAGTTGCCAACTAAATGACCATAATCATAATTAAAAACAATGATGAGCAGAGAAACAGGGCTTAACCCCTGTCATGGGCACTAAATGTTGAAATCTCCTCAGGGACATTGTATTTACAGTGCACATGTTATCTACATGTAAACCACAAGGTTTTGGTTGAGGATAAAAGCCTTGATCGAAAACTAACAAAAGAACCCCATTGCAATAAATTTTTTCATGGATTTAATAGTAGAGCGCGCTGTATTCTTTAGTACCGCTACAGACTCATGGGCTCACTCAAGTAATCATTTAGGTAGGCACACAGCTTCTTTCAGAAGAAGATTTCCTTTAGTTGGAAATCCTGCTCAGATAAACTCCTTCTACATGAATTCATTGGTTCATTATATAATTAATAAGAAGCACTCAAATTGGTAGACTAAAATTGTAATCAAATTTGGTCAAAAGCAAATAATTAGGGCTTGAGTAATTCTATAAAAGGGTATAATATACCAGATGTAACTTAATTACAGGTGGATGTTATAATAAAGATAGGACCCTATTACTGATTATTTTATGCTGACATGAGGCAATGTAATTAGTATGCTAAATAAAATAGGAGGGATATAGCAATCAAGTCCGCGCTATTGGCCCATAATTTAAGGAAATGAGAAATGTGCCAGCGAGGATTTTGGGATTTATTAATAGTACTCCATTATTCTAGGACACTACATAATCATGAGCCGCGTGGTAAACTAATTACTATGAACTAATCAATTCTGCTACCTACTGATTAGATAAAGCACTAAATAAGATAAATAAAATAACATAGCCCATATAGGTTGTTCAAACCAATTATGACACAAATAAAGTTGATCTTCCAGCCAATAATTTGCAATTAAAAATCAGAATAAGATCCCAACGTGGAGATTACTGCAGTTATGGTGCCATTCAACATAGTATGGTTAGTGATCGCCAAGGGTTGTACTTGAACATAGAATTTGCTGGCAAACTCCAAATGACTCTCTCCTTTATTCAGATGAATGTCCATGAACTCCTGATTCTAATTGGCCAAAGTCTGATTGCTTTAAAACACCCATATTAATGCTATTGAACTTGTTCCCAGGTGTGACATTTCTTTAAATGAGGAGTCATAATCTCTCAGGCTGTACTATTCAGGCAGAAATGAATGTTCTTCACCTTATAAGAATCAGTGGCCTCCTCCATCAAGCTTTCATAAAAGTACAGGAAGGAGTGATACCTATCTTTCATAAGGTGTATTTCTCTTTAAAATTAGGCTTAAAATTAGTCGCAACAGGGGTGGAAAGAGTGTTGACAGCTAACTGAAACAGGCTTGAAAATATCAGATTCTATATAGTTGCAAGGAGCTTATTAGTCAAGTCATTGTCTTACCTTCTAGATCCTCTTAAACCTCATCCCAAGGACTGTTTAGAGAAAACTGAGGCTTTAAAGATGACTTTCTCCTTCTTAGCTTGAATTTTGGTACGTTGAATCAGCACCTGACTTTTAAAGTTATTCAATTAAGCTTAAAAAACCTCAACAGGTTTGTTTGATCTGGGTGATGTAACTATTGATGGATATACAAATGCGCTGAAATTACCATCTCATCCAATAAGGCATTAATAAAAAAATCTGGTATTAATAGGAACTCTACCTACATAAAGATTACATCCTTGAGCCATATTTTTTTAAACTCAAAAGGCAGTGAGTGACATCAGGGAGTCTTGTTCCCATGAGTTTTTAGTATCATTAGTAGTAGCACTAAGGAAATGGAAGGTCCTTGGGATTCACGGGGACCTTTGGGCCATTCTAGCACACTTGGGCATTTTGGTACCCATGGCCCCCAAGGCCCTTCAGTCCCAAAGGCGCTATCACAGGAGGCTAACACCTGGTAATGCTTCTGGAGGGTCAGATAAGGACCTCAATCTGATTGAGGCATTGGTTTCAGGTGATATTAAGGAGTAGTATATTTTGGTTAATTTGGTCTTCAAGGTAACCCAAAATTCCACTATCTAGCATAGCAATTTAGTTTCTAATATCATTAATCATCTAATGGTTGTTTTATAATAGCTTCCCAATTCATGAATGAAGGAGGAGGCAGCATTATAGAAATTGATAATGTTTGAGTGTAGGATTTAAGTAAACTCTAGTTGTCAAGCTACTTCATGGTGATGTAATCCAATTATTTGTAGGACGTGGTGTATATCTGGATGAACATAACTTTGGAGATAGCGTTTAGCACCTAAATTAGTTCTACTGAGGGTAATTAAGCTAAGGTAAATAAATCTTGATCATGGAAGGAACTAGTGAGGCTTAAAACAACTAGAGCAGTCTTTCATGGAGTAGATGACATTCAATATCGTTGAAACATTCAATGCTATTCTCATTTGGAGTTGATACTGATTGTGATCAACGAGTAGTAAGGTGAATTAAAAAGGGGCCCAAAAATCTAGGCTTTTGGGTTGTAGAAAGGTTACTTTGTAGTAAAAGGTGTTGATCCATTTTAGTTACGCTTCTTGAACAATTAGCAGGTTAGCCTTCTTGTTTGCTATTATTATCCATTTTCTGTATAAGACATTTTCACTGGATAGCTTAGAGCCCACTGTAGTAAGCACCACATATGTCTGCATAGTAGTTCTCTTAACTGTAGTTGTGGTTCAAAATGGGCTCGAAGTTGTAAACTAGTGGAGAGGTTGATGAAAATGAAAAGATGGGGTGAATAAACTACTTATTGAGCTAAAAGAATTTTATTTATAGGGCGAGTGGATTAATGAAGCTGGGATGACCTCCATGGCCCATACCATAAGGATCTTTTACATACTTCTAAATTAAAAACTAGTTAATGCCCTTATTGTTATTTGTCATCATTGTGACCTCATTATTAGGAGTCACGCCTTTCAGGAGAATATGTAATAAAGTGCAATTCCAGAAGGCATCTCCATCATTTTCACATGCGTGATCCTTTCTGATCAAATTTCCCATTGGTGCCTTTAGGGACAGGCTTTTATTTTAAAGGTTCATGAGTTTATTTGTTGGGTCTCAATTTAGGAGTAAGTTCTTGAATCACTTATTATCCTGAGTCCCAACATTAAGGTTTCAGTAAAATTCACCTAATTGATGGGATGGGTTGGGCCATACCATATCTGATTCCAATGGAGCTCAGCAGGGCCCCACAAACATTGATGAAGTTTGGAAACCTGCCAGGGTTAGCAGCAGGAATGGCATGAGGATGAAGGTTGTGCATAGCAGCGGGGCTGGGCTCCTCTGTGGGGGGGGTGATCTAGATACTCAGACAAATGAGATTCTTGGAGATTTGACTTAATGGGTACACCTGACTTGCCAATGTAGGGGCAGAGGTGACATGTCATTGTATTATAGGACGTATGGGTTGTGCTGAGTCAATGGTGGGTCATCAGGGAAGATTCTAGATGAGCAAATATGAGCTGGGTGCAGCAGATGAGTAACTTCTGTCTGGGGCATATTTTTGCAAAAGGTTGGTGATGACCCGCTGGGTGGCTGAGTCAATCAAATGGAGAGTTTGTTTGATGATTGCCAAAACTATTATGCGAGCAGTGTCATGCTTTTCCAGATCAGTAAAAATTGAGATAATGTGGCTTATGTTATTCATGATAGACTGTGTGTTTCAGGAGAATTTTATTCAAAAATAAAATCCAGAAAGGAGAACAAACCAACAACAGACCCTATCTGGGTTGTTGTCTGGAAATTGAGAGAGAAGATCAGGAAGTGGATTAATTTGATTGGGCCTGAGGATACCAGCAGCATACTCTGATTGGTTGGGTCAGTGAGCAGATGGATCATTGAAGCTTCGGACAAACTTCTAATAACTTTGATGCCCTACACCTAGGTTTTGTGGCTAGTTCTGATTGAAAATTTTAACCCAGCACCAGCTTGTTTGTGAAGGACTTTCTTTTTTTAGTACTAGATGGTCCCAATTTGTGAAGGACTTTCCATGTACTCAGTTCTTCTGAAGTCTGTTCTGGTGGGCCATCCTAATCATGTAGTTTTGAGAGTCAGGTGACTTACTAGGGTTATTATTCCTAAGTTATTTATTCATTATGTTTGACCATAATTGGTTTCCCTGACACATTATAGGGCAATCAGGGCTCCAAACTATATACTACTTTTCAAGTATTTTTGAATGATGGGACCAAGAGTGGGGTGAGTCTCTGATTCCTTTTGGTGGCGCCTGGATCGCACGCCTCTCTAAAACCCCCTTTTATCATCTCTGCCAAAGTAGAGGAGGAAGATAAGGCAGAGAAGGGGATCCTGTCACAACTAGTGATATATTATCTAGTGTTAAACGCCACTCCAAAGCAAAGTCAAACAAGCCCTTGGAGCCAAGACAAGAACCCCTAAAAGTCACTGATGACTTCTCTAAGGTTATTGACTTGAAATAGGTTCTGGCTTTATCAGCCAGGGATGAAGAAAATGGCTTAGGTGAGGCGTAAAATCTGGTGGAAATTGACCACACTCTCCAGAAAATCACACGTTAAAGTTATGGAATTTGGCTGAATTCATAAAATTTTAGTTTTTTAAAAGACAAAAATTTTACAGCTCAAATCAAATTTTGTAATCACTTGGTAATTGGTAATTAATGGGTAAATTTTTCAACCTTCTCTTTAAATTTTGGATCTCAGCTGAGGAAGGCTTTGCTTTTCTAAGATACTCAGATAAATTTAACAAAAAATAGGAATTTTTGTGCAAGTCTTCCCATACTTTTCTGATTATTTTTCACAAGAATACCTTTGTTAGAAGTTCCACAATGGATGAAGTCTGTTTCCTGCTCTGGTTTGACTACCCAGTTGGACGCAAACCAAACGCCCACTTCATGGCTGACTCCGCTGACTCTGCCATGTCATATTTCGCCACTCTTCGCCCCATATATACGCCACCTTTCCCAGCTCTCAAGTACTTTTCTCCCTGATGGTTGTTGCCAGGTTTTTTGCGATTTGCTCACCGAACTTACATGGAAACATAACCCATAACGCATAGGATGTTTTCATTTGTTGGGTCACTTGGCCTTGTTGTTACACCTTTGTCCTAGTTCTTTCCATTCCAAAACCTCTTGCGCTCCAGTTTTTTTGGAATTGTCTGAGAAAAGCCTTGATCTTTTTGAATTTATTCTCCTATTGGGTGGCTAGAGTTAGCCTAACCCTCTCAGAGTTGTCACCCATTGAAGTGAAAAACTGAGTTGGCACTTTTGTATCTCTTCTGGTCTTAGTTGTTACCTTCTTTAAAAAATGTGCCAAGGGTGTTGCATGACTCACCTCACTCAAGACGCTCATACAGTGTGCAGTACCTGCCACTACCGACCTCACTCTTCACTATTCATGCGATTTCAAATATAAAAGTGGAAATTTCAACACGTTGTTCAGCTTAGGGCCCGCCAGAAGTCTCAAGGTAAGGTCTTAGCTGATGTACTCAATTTCCAGCTGATGCTCCGTGATATTTCAGAGGGATCTCACTTAAGTGTTACTCTCCGCTGGTGAAGATAATAGATATCTCCTGTAATCTAATTCAGCGTTGGAAAACTTTTCAAGCCCTTTGAGTTTCCCCCTGCTACCTTTGAGGACTATAAATCCTTTGTCCAGTTGGCCCAAGGAGACTACACTACATCTCAATACTTGCGCCAGTTTTAAGAGCGAACATCAAGGTTGGAATCTCTTGAACATCTAAAAAGGCCCTCCTTGCAATTCCTATATAATACTGGTGGTGCCTTTTAGCATATGGGATAACATCCCCCTCCTTATCTGGACGTGCTCCATCATTTCATCCCCACTGCCCCAGAGCCTCTGTGCTGCCAAGCTTAATTGTACCCCAGAACTTCAGATCCTAGAACTTTACAGCTCCATCACTGTAGGGCACCAGCAGGTTTTAGATCCCATGGTGACATATCCAGCTGAGACACTGGACGTTATGGATACTTCCAACCTGACCCAATAATCCCATCTGCCATTCTCTAAGTACCTCTTGGAACCAGCAGTGAGCTCTCTGGAGGGTGAAACTGAAACCTCCGTTATAGGTGAGGGGTCTCCTAATTACTGGCCCTTCACCGCTGCACTCCACAGAGTACCCTCGCTTTTATCATCAAAGTAGAGGGGGTTAGTAGTTCTAACCCATTTGATTCTGAGCATAAACTTCACTCTAGCCACGGACCCTCAGTTGCCATTTTAGAACTTATGCCTCCTGTCCAACCTGTCATTCCGTTGTCCCAGTTAAACAACTCTTCTCTATCACTTCAGAGTCACCTCTCTTGGCAGACCCTATCCAGAAATAGTAGAGATTCATAAAGAGATGATTGAATAGGAGCTCTCCATGTCTTGCCCCACAAAAAGCTTGGCTGTCCTGATTGTTATAATTTCATATGGTAAAGATCTCCATACCGCCTAAAATAGAGCATTAAGTTACCCTACACCATTCAAGTCCCGTGGGCAACACTGGCAATGTGAAAACATATGCTGTTTATTCCTCAGGAGATGCTCACACAATTATACTCAGTCCTCTGGCCTTAAAGTCATCCTGTCTTCCCTTGTCTCCATTAAAAAAACCCTTTTCTGCTTATTTCTTGTTCATGGCTACCTTTTTCTATGCGGGGAAGAAAGTCCAAGTGCTCACTTTGGTGGACACTGGAGCTACTGAAGATTTCATCCGTCAAGAGCTGGTGGAGGCCCTGAACCTACCCCTGGGGGTTGGTCAGTTTTATGAAGGGTGGTGCATCTCAAACCATTCCAAGTTATTGTATCTTAACACCTGTTTCCTTCGTTGCAGGCAATGAGCACTTTGTATAGAACCTCTCCTCTATAAAACCTTCATACTCCTTTATTTGAGGTTGGTTGGTGGTGCTGGTTTGACATCTCCACTAACCTTATAGAATCTACCATGAATGCGAAATTCCCTGTAGGAGTCATGCTTATCATCCCTTTCCTGGATGAGAGCACAACGGCGCTCCCTAGAAGGTGGGGCCCCTCTCTTAAGGTGGGCCTAGCCTCTATTCAACAGACTGACGCCACAACCCCAGCACTTATCCTGCTTGAATTCATATGCAGATACGCTGACCTGTTTGATCCCACCAAGGCCCTCCCACTCCCTGAACACACCAAGTTTGAATTTTAGTTTAAGTTGACTGAGGACCTCGTCAAGATATCTCCTCCAATTTATCCTTTGTCCCTGAGGTAGGAGGCTGCCTTGGACATTTGGGTTAATTTTATGCTCTTTAAGGGTCAAATCTTTTAGTAAATCCTCTCCGGTGTGCTCCCCTCCTGTTTGTAGAAAAATCTGATGGCTCGTTTTGTACCTGCGTTGACTATGGAAATCTGAACAAAGTGACAGTGACTGACCCCCATCCGCTCCCTCTAAAGGAACAGATTGCCTGCTACGTGAAGAAGGTTAGTGTTTTCAGAAAGATATACTTCCTTAATCTTTCAACCAGATCCGCATTAAAGAAGGCCAGGAGTGGATGACCACTTTTTGTAGTCATATATTATCTACCATCTCAGGGCCATGCATTTGGTTTCAAGAATGCCCGACTGCTTTCAGAAGCTTATTGATGCTGTCTTGGCGACATTAATGGAACGTGTGTGATCGCATACATGGATGAAATACTGTTCTTCTCCCCAGATGCAAGATCCCACGACTGCCACCTTGTATCTGTCATGGAGAGACTTTCACAGGCAAATCTTACAGTTAAGGATAGCAAGTACGAGTACTTCCAGTCCAAGGTTGAGTTCTTAAAAACATTATCTTCTCCCACGGCCACATGATTGCCCCAGATAAGGAAGCAGCCATCCGTGATTTGGCTACTCCCTCGCCCTCAAAGAGTTACGCAGCTTTCTTAGGATGTGTAACTTTCTCAAGAAGTTCACTTCCAGCTCTCAGAAGTCGCCACCCCTCTCTACACCGCTTCAGGGAAGAAGATTATCAGCTGGACCACAGAATGAAACGCTGCGTTCCATGCTATCAAGTCATATTTTTGTCTAGACCAATGTTGGTACATTTAGACCTTAAACTCCCCTTTAATGTCGCCACTGATTCTTCCAACTATGTGGTGGGAGCTGTTCTGTTGCAGGAAGTGGATGATGGGATGGTTCAGCCTGTTGCTTGTTTTCTAAGAAGATGATCCTGGCGCAGCTCAACTATGTGATATACGATAGGGAACTCCTTGCTGTTGTTGAGGCTGTACAACACAGGAGCACCATTTTCATGGGCACAAGTGGCCTTTTACTATCCATACTGACCATAAGGCGTTGATGTACTACTGCGCCCCCTTAAGCTATCCCCTTGACAGTCCTGGTGGTTGGAAATCCTGTCAGAGTTTGATTTCAATCTTAACTTTATGAAAGGGCACCTAAAATCTGTTACCAACTGTACTATCCTGAAACCATGCCTTCACTCCTGAACCTGCACTAGTAGACGCCCATAATACTCAGGTGTTGATTAAGCTGGAACTGTAAAGGAGAGCCCATTTTTAAACCCCCCTCTCTGCTTATGTTGGAAACTTTGGAAAGGATGTTGGACAATTACAAGTCAGATATTGTAATAAGAGTGGTTCAGTTTATAATAATGGCAAAATTGGCCAAAAGACCCTGCCAATTCTTGGTGGAACCCTTTGAATTAAGGCAATACTTTAATTTATAATATTCAGTCAAATAGCTCGAGTTTTGATAGTTGAATTGCATCAACTACACAACCAAATTGGGGAGTCCCAACAAGGTTTCTCCCCGTCCCTTTTTAATATTTAAGAAAACCACCTACATGAGGAAAAACCCCTTTTTATAGCTTTGGAGGGGGTCCCACCAAGTGTAAAAAAAGTTTCCCCAAAGTGATTGGTTCTGATATATAAAGTCCTTAACTAACGGACTGGTCTTACCTAATGTTGACCCTTCATCAGCCATTCCATTAAAAGCTAAAATGAGTTTTGAGAGACCCAATAGGTTAAAACCATATGTTTCCTTATTTGGACATTACTGAGAAATCTGAACTTTGAGCTTTGACAACATTTAATGCTTAGCATCAGGATATAGAGTGTGTTCACTTTTTACCCTCTCGCCACTGCTAATAAAACATAAAAAATACAACTTTTTATTATTTGGGCTTTATTATTTTAAAGTATATGTGGTCAAATAACCCCTACCAAATATTTAACCTAGCAGTAGAGAGTTTAACTTCTCCTGCTAATAATTAATAAAATCCTGGGCCAATTAGCACCAGCAAGCGTCCCTCTCCCTGGATTCTAACAAGTGGTGCTCGCTACAGGAGGTAATAAACTATAGAAATTCTTGTAAAAAATGGAGGTTGGTAGGGCCATAAATACTCACAACTTCCCCAAGGAAAGTAACCCTAGTCTAGCCACTTTGGAACACCAGCTAACTAGTGCTTTAACTCACCTTAAAAAGTCCTGATCTGCACCCAATTCCCAAACCCCTTTCCAAGATAAATTCACCCTGGGTGAGGGCAGTATTGCCTTCGTCCTCTTTGTTTATGAGTCTGCTATGGAAGGAGCAACTGACCAACAAAAAACCAGTACATCTTTCCTTTCTTGAGCCTCAAAGCTCAAAAAATCATGGTTTCCAAAATGATCAACCTCAGCACCTGGCCGGAGGTTAAGCAAGCACTTGTTGACAAGTTTGGTCTCAAGCAGAGTTTACAACGACAAAAACAGGCCTTTATGTGCCTTAATCTGAAGAGGGAGAGTTAATCACCTCTTTTATTATCAGTTCTATATAGAAGCTCATCTTCTGCTACTTGCCAAAACGATACCTCTTGATGACGCCATTGCTGCCATTATGAGTGGGTTGACGTCTCACCCTTCTAAAGCTTATCATCTTATCTCTTTAAAGCGTCACCTTCAGACTATTCGAGATATCAAGGAGGCTTTGCTAAAGGTTGCAGATATCTATAACGCTGAAGCTACTTCAGGCGTTAGGTCAAATCGCCTGGTTTGGACCATTGAATAGTTCTCAACTGAAGCCCCGCCTAAGGAGGATATGTTAACACCTATCTGATTATCACCCCGAGGCCAGCACCTGCAGTGCTGCTCAAATTTTGATCTTCCTCTGCTTTTCAAAACTGACTTTCCTAAGCTAGCAATTCAGAGTGCATCCTCGTCAATGGGTCAGCTCTCCTGCCCCCACCTAGTCACCAAGATCATCTTTTGCCTTCCAAACAGCCTCTCCAAGTGGTCCAAAATCCTAAATTCCTATCTCAGGTGACATTAGCCCACATCAGCAATGATTTTAAGGACAAGGTCGCTACGGCTAAATCACCTAATTCCCAGGGCTCACCACTGCTGATCAACCCAAAGCTGTCATAGTTAAAGCATCCACCCCCATGATTTTATCTCCTCCAGCCATCTATCATATGAAACCTTTATCCATGAGGCGGCTCAAACCCCCTACTTAGAAGGTCGAAAATAGAGCCGTGACAAATACAGCGCCTCTTCCAAAAATGAGTAGGGTTGAGGAGCATCCTCTATGCCTCTCTTACAACGAGGATTTCCCTAAAACAACCCCCAATCCTAGGGACCCTCTGATGTGCATTGAAAACCCATCCAATGATGAATCTTAAGGGGATTGTGAAGATGCCAGTCATTATCTTTTAGGAGCCTCAGGTGAAGTAGAGTTATCTGACAGGTTGAACCCAGAAATAGTGTATATAGCTAGGATATCCAAAGAACATATTTTTATCAGGTGCTGGGACGCCTTGAGGTTATTGATACTGCCAGTGACACTGATCAGCTCATTGCCATGATGATCTGATCCGCTCAGAGTGTGTATACAATGCAGTCTATCTGGGATATATTCCCTGAAGCTGCCAAACTCCTTGCTTCTACTCTCCAGCTGAAGTTCCTGGCTCTTCCCCTCTACTTGGGTGAGCCTTAACCAAAGTGGAGTTTATTGTCAACAGAGTACGATTCATTGTTATCCTAGACACTGAATTCCTGTGAATGTTGTATTATCAAAGCTCATGGAAAAATTTAGCTGGCTCCTGACTTCAACTATAATCAGGAGTTTGGCACTGCTGATCTGACCAACACTCGCGATATTAAGCCTACTCATCTTTACCCATCCAATTTGAAAAACTTCTCCTCTCAGCCCCCACGGTGGCCTTAGCCAACTATACCTATGACATGATCAATGGTATCCAATTTAGACTTGATTATGATGGGACTATTAATCTGAAGCAGGGCTATCTCTCCCTGCTTAACTACAAGGATATACTGATTCTGGCAACAATGAGATTAATAAAAATAATACGCTTGCATGGTTGAGTATTCTTTCTCCGCCTTATCCTTACACTACACAACAGTGGGGCATAATACCAAGTTGCAGCCTGAATCAGTGGACGCTCTTGAAGGGATTCCGTTTTATGAAGCTGAAGAGGTGTTTTTTAAGCAGGTGAACAAAGGGTGATTGACACCAAGATTACCCTGAAAATCCCCCACAACTGCCTGCTGCACATAACTAGCATTGATAGAATAAGTCCCTTAGAACCTCAAATATTACCAGGCATCCTAGACCCAGCCTACCAACGTCCTATCAGTATTCTACTGGAGAATCTTACCAATAAGGATATGGTTATAAAGAAACACCAGGAGATTGGGAAAGGTCTGCTGATCCAAGTTAAAGAAATTAACCAGGTTCACTGCATTAGGTCTATATCAGACATGGGACTACCTTCTGATAAATTACTATGCACATTGCCCAATGTTCATATCTCAGATGACCTAACCCCTTCAGAGCTTAATAAATTTAATAGTTCTTTGGAGTCCTGCAGCGACATATTCTCTAAAGTTGAGACTGACTATGGACATATGAAGGGTTGGAGTCATACCATCAACGTTGGAGATGCTAGTCCCATCTGCTCCAAAGCTTATTGTAAATCAAAAGTCAAGGAGCAACAGATGAGTATGGTGCTTAAAAAGCTACTAGATGCTGGTCTACTTGTATCCTCGTAAAGCCCATGGTCATCAACTCTCCTCCTTATAAAAAGATGACGGTCATCAGGTTTTGATGGACTACCGCAGGCTAAACAGCCTTACAAAGAAGAATAGCTATCCTATCCCTTGCATTAAAGATTCCTTAGCACATCTCTCTAGATCTAAGTTTTTCTCAGCCATGGACTTAGCCAGCAGCTATTGGCAGATGGACCTCTCTCTATTCAAGATCAGGAGAAATGCGCTCTTATTTGAAGAAAAGGCCTATTCCAGCCCACCCAACTACCTCAGGGGTTGTGCAACGCTCCTGAAACTTTCCAGAGAGCTATGGATCAAATCTTGCAGGACTCCATTTTAAGTTGCGTCAACATCTATCATGACATTACTGTGTTTTCTAAAACCTTTAAATATCAGCTTGATCACCTAAAGAAGTCTTTTTAACGCTTAAGTCAGTCCACATTTAATTTAAAGCCCTCCAGGTGCATTTTTTCCAGAAAATTTGGATTTCCTTGGACACTACATCTCATGGGATGGGGTTCAATCTCCAAGGCAAGATTAAGGCTAAATCTAAATTTCCTGTTTTCAAAACCCTGCGCAATATCCAGGTATTCTTGGGTATAATGGGGTATTACCACCAACCTATCCTTAAGTTCTCCAGCTGAGTGAGCATCTTGTACATTTATTGGATAATAATGTCCCTTTTCATTGAGAAGCTGAACAAAAGACCACCTTCAAGAAGCTAAAGCTGTTGTTGAAAAAGCGCCCTAGCCTGCGCTATCCTAAATATGGTAAACCTTTCCTTCTGTTTACCAATGCCTCCAATTAATCTATTGGAGCCATTCTGGCTCATTTGGATGATAATGGTGTGGATCAATTATATCTTATTTCAGTAAGACGTTATTAAGGCTGAAATCAATTACATCTTCACCAAAAAGGAGTGCCTTGTGGTCCTGATGGCTGTTAAATATTATCTTTTTTAACATGGAACTTACTTCAATGTGGTCACTGACCACGCCTCCCTGAAGTAGTTACAAAATATGAAGTATCCCACTGGGCGGTTAGCTCGCTGGGCCTTAAAGCTCCAACACTACAATATGAAGGTTGAGAACAGATCCGAAACCCTCCATATGAATGTTAATGGTTTGACTTGGCTGCCTATCCTTCACTGGATAATAGTAAAAAAAGAAGCTGCATGACTTCCTTATGACCCTTGATGCATGGGAAGATGATGATGAACCCATCCGGAAAATGTTAGACTGACACTCCTGCAACACCAAGGTGGAAAGTGGGTTTTGTATATGAAAGTAGGGGTAAATTGGTTTCCTTATCTTTGACCTTATGAGCAAGTTCCTGTGACCATGGAGGTCCATTCTATATAGAGCACAGTAGAGTGCGTAAAATTTATTATTGGGTGATGAACCGTACTACTGGAGAGGGAATCATGGAGTCTATCATCAAATTGCAGGATGCCTGCCTAATCTGTAAGAAGCAATCCAGCTAAAAACCCAATTATCAATACCAACCCACCACGCCTCAACAACTGCTTCATACAATAAGCTTGGACGTGGTAGGTTCACTACCTCAGACTACCAGCAGAGAATTCGCTATATCCTTGTTTGCATTGATCACTTCACCAAATGGGTTGAAGCGGTTGATCTTCCTGCCCAGACCAACAAAGCTACTGCGACCTTCCTCCATCAGATATTCTCATCAGCCATGGTTATCCACAGGTCCTACTGTGTGACAATGGTAAAAGTTTCACCTCGCGGGTAGTAAAGCTTTTGGCTACTTTCATGAGGGACTCAGCAACTTTTTTTCAGCCCCCTACACTCCCTCCACAAATGGTACTGTGGGAAGAGAAAATGGAACCCAGGTTTTCATATTACAAAAGATGGACATCTCGGATAGCCTACAATGGGATCAATTCTTAACTAGTGCCCTCATGGCTACTGTATCAACTACCATCAAATCCTTTTTATGTCTCCCTTCCATGCATTATATGGTTGGGAACCAGGTTTACCAGCCCTGCTAGCAAACGACGTCTTCTATGGTAAGAAAGATGATCCTAAAAAAAGCTCTGAATAGATTTTCACAACGCATCATCCAGCTACAGTCTGATGCTATGACTAACTTAGCTAAAATGGTAACTAAATAAGGGGTAGCCACAAAGGAGCATAGGAAGCCCCTCCCTTCCATTCAAGTGTAGAACTTAGTGCTGTATTACCACAAGTATATCACTCCCAGAAGTGAGAAGCTCGATCTATTAGGAAAGGCCCTTTAGTAGTCAATTATAAATGAGAGGAGGAGTACTCCATTAAGTCCCGTGCCACCAGAGTTACTGTCAACTGAGTTTATGGCTGGTTCCTGCGCCCTTATTCTCCCCCTAACACTCTTGAAGAAGATAATGTTGGACAATTACAAGTCTACTAATATAATAAGAGTGATTCAGTTTATACTGATGGCAAAATTGGCCAAAAGACCCTGGCCAATTCTTGGTGGAACCCTTTGAATTAAACAATACATTTGTTAATTATATTTTTCCCAAATAGCTTGAGTTTAGATAGTCAAATTTCACTGACTACATGACAGAATCAGGGAGTCTCTCCGAGGTTGCTCCCTATCCCTTTTAAATATTTAAGTAAACCACCTACATGGGGAACACCCCTTTTTATAGCTTTGGAGGGGGTCCCATCAAGTGTAAAAAAAGTTTCCTCATGGTGATTGGTTCTAATATATAAAATCCTTACCTAGCGGACTGGTCTTACCTAATGTTAACCCTTCATCAGCCATTTCATTAAATCTAAAATAAGCTTTTAGAGACCCAATAGGTTAAAACCCTATATTTCCTTATTTGGACATTACTAAGCAATCTGAACTTTGAGCTTTGACACCATTTAACACCTAGCATCGAGATATTGAGGGGTTCACATTTTACCCTCTCGCCACTACTAATAAAACATGGAAAATCTAACTTTTTATTATTTGGTTTTTATTACTTTTTAATCTATGTGGTCAAATAACCCCCTACCAAATATCTAACCTAGCATTAGAGAGTGTAACTTCTCCTGCTAATAATCGTTAAAATCTAGAACCAATTAGCAACAGCAAGCGTCCCTTTCCACTGGATTCCAACTGAGAATTCTGACACCCATTCCTTGTTAGGTTGTCCCACAACCCCTGTCAGTTGAATACAATAAGATTAAGAAGGCCTGCACAGAAATGGCAAATTCCTGGACAAAGACTACCAGTTGCTAGATGGGGTCATCCTCCATCAAGGCAAGTGGTGGGTATCATCTGGACCCCTTCATGAGGAAGTGATCCATGAAGCTCATGACCCTCCAACTGCTGGCCACTGGCAAGGACAAAATGATTAAGTTGGTTCGCCGCTTCTATAGTTGGAAGTGTATTGCTACAGATGTAACAAATTTTCACAAAGTCCTTCTTGACGTGAAACCAGTTGAAGCCTAACCACCTCAAGAGTTCTGGGTCTCTTGTTCCCCTTTAAGCTTCTGAGGGTCCTTGGACATCAGTATCTGTCAATTTTATCATTGAACTCCCCTTGTCCCAGGGTTATGATGCAGTAATTTTTGTAGTGGACCGTTTCAAAAAGATGGCCCATTTCATTCCCTACAATACCACCATTACTTAAGTCAAGACAGCCCCCCTCTTTGAGACCACATCTTTTATTCAAATGGTCTCCTCAAGGAGATTAGCAGCGATTGTGGCCCACAATTTACCGCTTAGTTCTGGGAAGCCCTTCTTTTTATCTTAGGCATCCGCCCCTGCTGCTCTACAGCCTTTCACCCCCAGTTGGATGGGCAGACGGAGAGGGTGAACCAAGGTATGGATCAATCATTGCGTAGCTACTCCAACACTGAACAGAACAATAGGGCCTTTCACCTCCCGCTAGCTCAATTCGCCTATAATAACCTTACTCATACCTCTACAGGCAAATCCCCTTTTTTGCAAACTACAGTTACAACCTCAGCTTCAACCTAAGTCTGAGGATTGAGTCCACCGTTGTTGCTGCCAATGGGCGCGCTAAAGAGCTCAGAGCCATACATCAGTCAGTGAAGGACCATCTCTTATATGCTGTAAGGATCTACAAAGCATATGCTGACTGCAAATGACATGAAGGACCTGAGTACAGGCCTGAAGACTTGGTTATGGTTAACATTAAGAGCCTCCACCTGAAGCAATCCTGCCACAAATTAGGCCCCAAGCATGTTGGACCATTTAAGATCCTCAAGAAGGTTGGCCCATCAGCTTATCAGGCTGACTTACCTCCCTCAATCAAAATGTTCACCTTACATGAGTGCCTCCTGACCCCCTTCAATGGTCCCATGCCACCTCTCCTTGATCCTGACATAGTGGATGATGAACCCCAATATGAGATCGATGCTGTTCTTGCTTTTCGCCTATCCTGACGCTGCCTACAGTACTTGGTGTCCTGGAAAGGTTATTATGACACTGAGATAGCTTGGTATCCTATCAAGTCATGACCAACACTCAGGACCTAATTTGCAACTTTCACGCTAGATCCCCAGATGCTACAGGTCCTTCCACCCAAACCTCCTTAGCTGCCATGAGACTACCTACCCCCCACAAAAATTTTGCTTTGGCCAATTTCCCCTACGGTGATGTAGAACCCCGTCCAAGAGTGGAGAGTGATGTCACAGCTAGTTCACGATTCTGATATGACCAGACAATAAGCCCTAAGTCAATATGGCAGAATGGATGGTATCTGCCAAGTTTGATATGTGTTGTGATTATTTAAGTGCCTCGAAATGAGGCGATATTGGGTTGTTGGGAAATCGCCTTGAATTAGGTGATTGTATAATTAACGAATGAAGAATTGGCGGCTCCAAGGATATATGGAGAAGTGAGTTACTAAGTCATGAAAGCGGTATCATCTGAATTTGCTATGATAAAGCAGGATGAGATGATTGAGAAAGGGGATTGTAATAGTTTAGAGTGAGCGTAACAGGGAGGCCGCTGTAATTATTATATTTAATAAAAAGAGTATAGTGGGAGAAGGTGCTCCATATTATTAGATATGTTTATTTCTGTTGTTTCAAGGGCAACGATCCTCATATTTTTGGTCCCATTGCTCAGTGGGTCGAAAATCTGCGCAAAATTTTCTTGGCGTATCTCAACAATAATGCCAATATTATAACAGTGGTGCTCACTACAGGGTGACCATTGATCAATCACATAAACTGATAAAATTTCTTCAGTCACTAGCCATGTCATATCATGCTTGCTTTGGCAAGTAATCATCTCAAATCGCTGCAACTATTGAATATGCAGAACTCAAGCTTGTTCTGAACGCTGTGCTTAAATGGAAGAAAGAGTTTCTAAAAGAATGTTTTATCAATAAGCTGCCTCCGTTTGATCATGATGGAAACATCCATGGATTCTTTAAGCGATTTGAGTTTGCAGTAGAAGGAGCTTCAGATCGGCGTAAAGCCAGATCACTAATGTACACCCTGGATGTTGGAAGCTCCAACCAAGTACTTGCTATTTTCCCAACAGTTCTGTTGCCTATCAAAAAAGTGAAGGATACTGTGCTGTGGTTGTTTGGAGGAACTTCAAAAGTGACGCGACGGAAGGCTGAGTTTCTAACCATGGGGTTTCACCATAATGAGACCCTCACTGCATTTGCTTATTAATTTTCAGTAGAAGCTTTGTGTTAATTGTGGCAGAAGTTTTAACTGAATGTGACATAAGCATAATATTGACCTCCGCTGTGAAACCATACCATGATCTTTTTAATGCTTTGCCTCCATATTTAGAGGTTGGCGTATCTGTGCTTAAACTTGTTCAATTCTACACCGTTTATCTGCTACCTTCCCTCCACCCAATATAGAGCAGAAACTTATTGCCTCCGCTGCTATCCCTGTTTATTTGGAGGAATTATCCCTGCCTGTTCAGCGTCCAGTTGGCATTCCCTGGCCTTATTATCATTACAAACCTCGCTTCCAAACAAGTTGCCAGCAGCAGTTCACCTTTTGGGAGGGGCCTGGTTACACTGATCAATACCAGCCCAACTTTTGGGGTAGCCCATTTTACAACAATCAAGGACGCAGGTCTTATGGGTTAATTGCTTTTCGTGCAGTCGCTCTGGGCACCTGTCTAGGAGTTGTCATAATTGAAGGGGCTAATACCTACAGTGGGAGCAGCATAATCAGGGAAAAGCAGAGTGGAGTAGAGATGGGACTCTCTACCTCCGCTATTCTGACTCAAAACGTCCCACCTGAACCTATTCCTGTACAGTCAGCGGAAGTTTCTCAGTATGATGACGTCTTTATATATCAGCAGCTGGTTGGAGGGGTAAATGTGCTGACACAAATGTAATTCATGGGCATGGCGGAAGCAGGCTCCCAGGATCAACCAAAGCCTTATTCTTGACAATTATTCAATTACTTTTCTATAGATGAACCAGATCTACTAGCTGATGCGCTTCCCTTAAAATGGGTAAACGCGGCCCTCCCTGTGGATGGTATTGTAAAAGAATACACTAAAGTGGGGAAGGGTATTATGAGCTTCCTTGAAAAAGAGATCAGTTAAATGTCCATGTTTTATAACAATCAGATTCAACTTACGCTGAGTGTACTTACTGTGACACTGTTATATCAAAAATCTGAGTTTGCACAATAATCGATATGGGTGCCATAGTCAACATAGTGTCCACAAAGTTGGTGTCAAAGTTAGTATTAAAGCCTGACGTGGAGCATCATATGGTGTATAGGACCGCAGGCGCAGAAAGCATTGTCTCTAAAGGAGCATACAGTGTGCTACCCTTGCAGTTTGGGTCGATTGTCAATGTAGCCACAACTATAGTGTTACCAAACAATAACTATGACCTGTTAATTGGAACTGCTTTTATGCGCCGCACTGGGGCTGTTGGTGATATGACAGCGGAGACATTTGAAATTCTGGGGCAGCGGATCCCAATCTACTTCACTTCAAGTGGAATGCCAAAGGATCTGGTACACATGATTCACATTAACCTTGCCTATGGTGATGGGGTCGTTTTGGTTCGCTATCGTTGACTAAAGAGCAAGACCCAGGCCCTTCCTCACCAAATTTATGAATATCAAGGGCTACCGCTAGAGCTGGCGGCCCTATATCTATTTCCTCTGGACACAAGTAATCATAAGCAATGTGTTAAAAAGTGGAAGTGTATTCTGGGCTATATGGGTAGGTCATTGGGCTATATCAGCAATAATGGCTTGAGCCCCATGTGGCCCCTGGCATTATACTCCCAGGGCATGGGGAGATCAAGGTCCTGGTAGTAAATCTTCAGGATAAACCAATGAAAATCCGCTGACACCAAATATTGCATATTTACATTATCCCAGTTGAAGAGGTTCTCCAGGTTCATGAGTTCAGTTCACTGGATGAATTTGGTCTGCCCATTGAATCACATCTTGGCATAATAGGTGGTTGTACCACGTGAAAATTTAATAGGGTTAACAGAATACCAGAAAAATCAAGCGGAAGCCTTAATTCAAAAATACAAAGAGATCTTTGATGTCAATGATCATGATTTAGGGTGCGCATGAGGAGTGATCAATCAAGTGGACACTGGGGATCAACCCCCCATAAGATCTCAGCTGATCTGCCAATCTAGAGCAGCAGAAGAAGTTGTCACAGCAGAAATTTATAAACTGTTGGAGCAAAGAATGCTTGAACCATTGAAGAGCCCATGGGCTTCCCTGTCCTAATTGTCAAAATAAGGATGGTACTAACTGGGTATTAATAGACTACTGCAAGCTTAACAACATTACAAAAAAGGACTCTTACCCTTTGACACTAATTGATGATGTGTTGAACTGGTTGGGGGAGCTCATTACTTCTCCACAATGGATTTAATATCTAGCTATTGGCAGATTGAGTTACCTGCAGCGGAACAAGAAAAATGCGCCATTATCACGTCAAAAGGGCTTTTTCAACTGACTTGTATGCCCCAAGGGCTGTGTAATGCCCCAGCTACTTTCCATCGGGCGATGTACACTATCCTTGGCAACTTGAAGCTGTCATGCGTGCTTGTATACCTTGATGATATTAACGTTTTCTCCCGCATGTTTTCTGAGCACATTAGCCATTTGGAAGAGATATTCCGCCGGCTGGATGAGGCCAACATTTAAAATCAAACCCCAGAAATGCCACTTTTTCAAGGATCAGCTAGAGTAACTCGGGTTTGTAGTTGATGCAACAGGGCTGAGGCCCCAACCAGCTAAGGTGGAGGCAATTTGGAAGATGACTACACCAATCAGTAAGCGAGATATACAAGTATTATTAGGAATGGTCAGCTACTATCACCACTTCATACCAAACTTTAGTTGTATTGGAGGTTCTCTGTTTGAGTTATTAAAAAAAGGATGCCACGTTTGAATGGAAGGAACACTGTCAATTCTCCTTTGATACTCTTTGAACAGTGTTGATTGCGGCGCCTGTGCTACGCTACCCAAATCTTTTAAAGGATTTTATTGTACAGATGGATGCGTCTCTTTCCACTGTGGTGGCAGTTCTTTCCCAAAAAGATGATGAGGGGAGGAGAACCCAGTGGCGTACTGAAGCCAAAGCCTGAATAGCCATGAACGTAATTATACTGTGACCAAGAGGGAGTGCTTAGCAGCGATTTATGCTTACAAGCAATTCAGAGTATATTTGCATGGTTTAAAAATTAATGTTGTAACAGATCACGCCTCGCTACACTGGCTGCAGAACCTTAAGGAGCCTGAGGGATGGCTAGCACTATGGGCCCTTAAACTACAGGCTTACAACTTTGAGATCTTTCACTGACAAGGAGCAAAACACCAGAATGCCAATTTCTTGTTGAGGCTACCAACTATTGCAGTTATGGAAGATCTGAGTGATATAATGTATGACAAGATGCTCGGCGGAAAGTATGATGATGAGCTGCCCCAAGTTATCAAGGAGTTGAATGAAATGATAGCCAATACTTTCCAGCGGAATGATGAGTTGTACAATCAGATTGGCAACTCAACAGTAAACTTTCCGCGACCCTCAACGTGGCCTAATATTATCATGAGCGCACATAGGGCAGTTGGGCATAGTGGCATGTGCAAGATGCTGGAATTATTGTGGCCTCAGTATTACTGGGAAAGCTTGAACTTTGATGTGCTTGATACTATCTCCTCCTGTTACCAATGCCAAGTGGAAAAGCCGTTCCACCGGAAGACCTCATACCAGTTAGTGAAGCCGCACTTCGCTTGGCATACAGTTTCCCTTGATGTAATTGGCCCTCTGACAACGGGAGCTAACCAGTCCAAGTATATTTTGGTGGCAATTGACCACTTTACCAGGTGGGTTGAGGCGCGGCCCATTTGGGATTTGGGGGCAGTTGCTGTGTCTAAGTTTGTAATGGAATGCATCATTCAGCATCATGGCTGCCCACAGTTTATCCTTACTGACAATGGCACTAATTTTACCTCTCACATACTTCCCAAGCTCAATGAGATGATGGCCATCCGCAGGGTTCTAACAACCCCATATCACCCCAAGCCCAACGGAATGGCTGAATGGGCTAATGGGACCCTGGTGAACATACTACAGAAGTTGGTTATGGATAGGCCCTCTGATTGGAGTACCCTCCTTTCTACTGCAGTATTTGCCTAAAACATTAGCTATCATTCTGCCACGAGGAAAGCCCATTCCAATTGCTTTATGGATGGTACCCCTCCCTGCCTGCGCTTCTATATGCTTGTGTAGAGGACACTGGCGTAATGAATTTGCAACGCTATTTGAAATCTTTAAAGAATATGCTGATTAAATTACAAATTGAAGCGTACTCATTCAGCTTAGCCAAGAAAATCAAAAACCAGGCTGCTTATCAGGTATGGCAAAGTAGCCTAACACAGTTCAAAGATGAAGATATGGTTTTATTCTACGATCAACATGGGTTTGGGCAGAAACAAAAGCTGGCTAGTATCTGGATTGGGCATTTAAAGTTATTGAGAAGACAGGTATGGATGCATATACTATCAAGGACCCCGCAAGCAGTCAGATCATCAACCAAGTGCATGTGAAGTTCCTCCAGGCATATAAGCAATAGGAGCCTCATTGTCCAGTCAAAGGGGGGGGGGGTAATGTCGCAATTCTGATATGACTAGACAATAAGCCTTAAGTCAATATGGGTGAATGGATGGTATCTGCCAAGTTTGATATGTGTTATGATTATTAGAGTGCCTCAATATGAGGCGATATTGGGTTGTTGGGAAATCACCTCAAATTAGGTGATTTTAAAATTAACAAATGAAGAATTTGTGGTTCCAATAAGATATGGAGAAGTGAATTACTAAGCCATGAAAGTGGTATCATTCAAAGTCACTATAATATAAGCGAGATGAGATGATCAAGAAAGAGGTTTGTTAATAGTTTGGAGTGAGCGGAACAGGGAGGATCCACTGTAATTATTATATAATAAAAAGTATAGTGGGAGCAAGTGCTCCATATTTATTTAATAAGTTTACTTCTGTTGTTTCAAGGGCAACGATCCTCATATTGTTGGTCCTATTGCTCAGTGGGTCAAACCCTGCGCAAAATCATTTATGGTGTATCTCAATGATAACGCCAATTTTATAACAGCTATTATATTTCCTGTTGTTAAACGCCCTCCAAAGCAAAGTCAAATAATCCCTTGGAGCCAAGACCAGAACCCCTAAAAGTCACTGATGATCTCTTTAAGGTTATTGACAGGAATTGGGTTCTGGCTTTGCCATCTAGGGCTGAGGAAAATGGCTCAGTTGAGGCATAAAACTCGGTGGAAATTGACCCCAAAATCTCAAAAAATGCGCTACAAAGGTATGAAACTTGGCCGAACTCTTAAATTTTGAATTTTCTGAAAGGCGGAATTTTATAGCTTAGTTTATATTTTGGTAATCGCTTGATAATTTGTAATTGCTGGTAATCTTCACAACCCTTTTTCTTAATTTTTAGACCTCAGCTTAGGATGGCTTTGCTTTTCTAAGATACTCAGATAAATTTAATAAAAATTAGGGTTTTTGTGCAAGTTTCATACTTTGCTGATTTTTTCATAAGAATACCTCTATAAGAAGTTCTGTGATGGCCAGAGTCTATTTCCCGCTATGGTTTGAGTCCCCAGTTGGATGCAAACCCTACGCATATTCCATGGCCTATTCTAATGACTCTGCCACGTCATATTTTGCCGCTCTTCGCCCCAGTTCTTATGCTACCTTTCCAGCTCTCAGGGCCTCTTGTCCCTTATGGTTATTTCCTATTTGGTGTAAGTTTTGCTCACCAAATTTATATGGAAACATACCCCAGAACGCCTAGGATGTTTTTTTCACCTTGTTGGGTCACTTGGCCTTGTTGTTACACCTTTGGCCTGGTGCTTTCCCTTCTGCAATCTTCTGAGCTCCAGTTTCCCTGACAGATACCTGGGGTCAGGTAAATAAACCATTGCTCATCCACTACATGATCCAGGCCACTCAGTTGGGACAGGTGGTTTATTTAATAAATGGGACCCCTTATTCCTAGAGGTACTGATCCTAGTCCTGGAAAAGTGACTGTGTCTCAGGACTTACATCTACCTCTCTAAGGTTAATTAAAATATGTAAACTGACCCAAGCATACATAATTCAACAGAAGAAAACTTAATAAATTATAAATGGCATAGTTTGTTTCAATAAATAGATGAGTGGCTTTAAAAACTGAGGATTTATATAATTTTAACGGCCAACTTAAAATTGGCATCTCCACTAAATGACATTTATTACCAAAAAATTCCATACCTGAAAAAGGAATAATATTTAAATGGTAAACTATCTCTTACTATCTCTACCTGATCAGCATTGATCATTGAACAGATTATGTCATTTCAGGTTAACTTTATAAAAGTAGTTTATTACCCTAGTCAGGCCAAGCAGATAAATCTTTAAATCAAGCAGCCATGTTTGGGTAATAGATTTTTTACCCATTAATATCAGGTCACATTACTTGGCTAATTGACTAACTACAATCAAAAAACATTGTAATGCTTCAGAAGTTTCAACCAGATGATCCCAATCAATTGGTGCCTCCAATTAAATTGATATACACAAAAATTAATAAATGACTATTTAAGTCAAACCCCTAGGGAATGGTGCTTAGTGAAAAGTAGGGACTAAATGACCACTGCCTCCTTAGTTTATCCAGTAGATGAACTTTGAATAGGGACTATTTATGAACGGGTTGGATTTGTTCACCAATGCTATAAACCAAGATAGTATATAGAAAGTTGGTACCTAGAGTTTCTGGCCTATCAGAATGCTGCTCATGGAGGTTTCCTTGCATTTATCCTCTCTTTTCCATTGATTTCATTTCCTTTTCCCCATTATTGGTGCAGCATCGTCCCCAGGTTGGCCCATATTAGATAAGTAAAAGTCAAAAACCTAATTTCTATACAAATATTAATGGAAACGACAACCAATAAAACAGTATATAGTCATCTCCATATGGCTTATATCCTGACATTAAAACCAGCTAATCAATACTATTGTCACATATTCACAAATGATAACAGTTGACCATGTAGTCATTTTAAAATTTTATAAATAATTGACTAGCTTAGTATCAAGCTAAGAAATTAGTATCATTGGCAATTATCAAAATCCTGGTAGGGTTAATGCTCACTTGTTGCTAGTTTGCACAGAATTCAAAAATTCAGCAGCAACAGTATTATAAAACTCTTAACTGCTATAGTACAAACGGGGGATTTTAGTACCACTGAAGGAATAAAATGGGATAAAATATATCTACTAAGAGAACAGGGATTTAAGTTGTATATGTTTTATTAGTGCTATTGGCTGAGTAGAAAAATGAACCCTCTTACAATGTCACTGCTTAGTAACTAAACTCACCCCGAGCTTGAAGTGCAATATGCATAAATTTCATTATTATTCTTTTAACCAAATTAGGAAATATGGTCATTTGACCTATTGGAGCTCTCAAATCTCCTTGCTTTATCAGAAGGGCTGATGGAGGGTTGAGAGTGGGTAGGACAATCCCGTGAGGTGAGGTTTGAATGTACCTGAGCCAATCACTATGCAAGAAAATATCTGCACCTTTCAGGACCCCTCTAACCCTATAAAAGAGGCCAATCTCCGCAGTATGGCTTGAGCTAGATTAGTGATAAGGAAGGGAGGGACCTCAGAAATGCTCCCTTGATTCCGCTGATGATTCAGAATATTTAACTACCCAAACTCAAGCTATTTGGCCCAGTATTATTATTGATGAAAGTATTGCTTTGATTCAAATGGTTTCGTCACAAATTGGCCAAGGTCTTTTGGCCGATTTTATTGTCATTTTTGTCTAAAACGATCTTCTCAAAATATCAGACTTTCAATTGTCTGATATTACCCACTTCTAGAGTGTTATGGGGGGAATAAAGTCGTAAAAATTGGCCATGGACCCAGTTGATGGTGACTCCAGAAGGAAGGGATTTAGAGGTGTATTTAATCCCTCGCTTATATTTGACTACAAATGGTCCCTCCCAGATATTCCCGAGCTTCTCACTCCTAGGAGTGATCCAATTGTGGTAATAAATTACCAAGTCGGATACTTGGAAGGATGGAAGAGGGGCCCAACTCTCATTGGCAGCTTGAACTTCTCTAGTAACAGTCTTTTCCAAGTTAGTCATAGCCTTGGACTGTAATTGGTTGATTTCTGGGCCAACTTTTTCATGGCTTATTTAAAATCAATCCTGTCAGTGGAAGATAGCTTTGACCATTAATGCTGGCACCCCAGGTTCTCGATCATATAACACACAGAAATGGGACATTTTGAGGATCAGTGGTAACTAATATGGTAGGCGATGAGGGTACTTGGTAAGTTTTGATCACAGTTAAGAGGGTCTGAACTAGCCATTTTTCATAATAGGGACAAGGTTTCCATAAACTCTTTCTATGGCACCATTTGCAGGTGGGTTATAAGGAGCCAAGAAAAGTTGTTGCGCTCTCTGAAGGTAGCGAGGATCTTAACCGCTCTGGAATTAAATTTTTCGCATTATCATAAAGTAGGACCTGGGGGCACCATACCAAGTGAAGATGTATTGATTCAAGAAAGTCTTCGTGGCTTTTGCAGTCTTAGTGGGGAGATCCACAGCTTCAACCCATTTTGTTAAATGATCTATTCCAACCAAGATATATTGATTGCCCCCAGTAGTCTGAGGGAGAGGACCTACCACATCCAAATTTATGGTGTGGAAGGGTTGTTGGGGTGTTGTAGGTTGGTACTGATACCTGGTCTTGAAGCTTAATTGCTTTTTACAGGTCAGACAGGCATCCAGGACTTCAGTTATAATCTTTATGATGCCCTCACAGTAGTAGCGCTCTTTAACCCACTCATAGGTTCTTTGGACTCCGTCATGGCCCATGATAGTGTGAGACTCTATGATCACGTGTATTCGCTCAGATGGCTGGAGATAGGGCAACCAGTTTATTCCTACTTTCTCATATAACTTCACGATATCCGCCTTTGTGTTGCAGAGTGCCAGGCTAGCATCTTTTTTGCTGTCTCATCTTCATCAGCCCACGTCTCAGGAGTCATGAGGAGGTCATGCAACCTTTCTGTTTTGCTATTTTCAAGATATAGGACAGGCATCCATGTCAACCCATCAACGTTTGTATGATACATTCCAGCTCAATTCTCAATGGTCATATCATAGTGCTGGAGCTTTAGAGCCCAGCGAGCCAACTGCCCAATGGGGTCTTCATATTTTTTAACCACTTCAGGGATGTCTGGTCAGTAGTCACTCTAAAGATAGTCCCATATAATAAAGGATGATAGTATTTGACAGCGAGAAAGATGGAAAGCCACTCCTTTTATGTAACACTGTAGTTACGCTCAGCTTTTAAGAGCATCTTACTGGAATTAGACACAGGATGATCGACTCCATTTTCATCCAACCGAGCCAAGATAGCTCTAACAGCATATTTTTGAGGCATCTGTGAATAACATGAAAGGCTTGCCATAGTCAGGGTGGTAGAGTATTAGCTTTTTTGTAATAATGTCTTCAGGGTCTCAAATGCGGCCTTTTGTTCAGCACCCCAATAGAAGGGGGTTTTCTTAGCCAAGAGATGTATGAGGGGTCACTAAGCTGGGAGAACTTATGAACTGATGGTAATACCCCATCACACCCAAGAATACCTGGATGTCATGAAGGATTTGGGCGCGGGCATCCTGGATTTTGCTTTGACTTTATCTCTTAAAAGGTGTATTTCATCTTTTAATATGCGTTTCCAAGGAAATCCAACTTCTTTTGAAAGAAAGTACATCTAGAGGGTTTCAGCTTTATGTTGAATGTCTGCAAGTGTTGAAAACCTCATTTAGGTGCATGAGATGCTCATTGAACATCTCGGAGAAGACTTTGATATCATTGAGGTAGATGATCACACAGCTCTGCTTAAAGTCCTATAGAATGTGATCAATTGCCCGCTTTAAAGTAGCAGACAAATTGCACAAACCCTGAGGTAGCTAAGTGGCGTGTAACAAAACCTCACTGCAGATAAGGGCGCACTTATCCTAATCCTGCAGAGAAAGGTCCATCTGCCATTACCCGCTAGCCAAGTCCATGGCAGAGAAAAATTTAGACCCAGAGATTTGGGCCAGAGCGTCATCAGTATGGGGATAGGGTAACTGTCATCCATTGTTGTAAGTTCAGGGGAACGTCCCCTGTGTGCTGATTGGGCCCTCTTCCCGTTTTCAAGTAAAAGGCTCTGAAGAGGTTGGCTGTACCCCATGTCACCCAGGGCGACCTCGCCCACATGGTGGGCGAGTGCTGGGTAACAGCTCTCCCTCTTCAGATCCCTCTCCCAGTTCCCACATTCACCTCTCCTGAACTTGTACGTCTTATCAGGGAAATTTGTGCTGATATCACTGAAATGAAGTCAATCATTCTTAAAACGAGTGGAAATGAGCCCAATGATTGGAATCCATATAGTAAAAAAGGAATGAAGATCAATTTATTGGCCAGAAATGCTGATGGTTTTGATTTGGCCAACACCACAATTGTCAAAATTAACCCCCTCCCAAAATTGTCAGGGATGATCCCCAACGTGCAGGTAGTAGAATCTGACACCATCAACAATAGTTTGAAGCTCTCTTCTGGCAATTTGGGCATTGCGGCTGATGCAACGCTTTTGACCAAATGAACAGCCCAGAGACCGGGCACAGGCGGGTTGGGCATCCTGAACCCGTTCCCAACCAATTGGGACTGCCCCTATGTAGGGTGGCCTTGGGGGATTCCCGTTTCTCATCAGGCCAGATGCTGTCACATCAAATGCCGGAAATGCAGTTGAGCCTCAGTTTGGGCATTTAAGTTGAACTGACAGTGACTCGGCCTACCACTGAATCCTTTGATGTCAGTTCCCAGTGAGTTTATCTGCCCCCATTCCTGAACATTTCGGTGGTTAGGTCAAACTTGAGTGACCAAATCCAGTTTGTTTCCCCATCAATTGACCACTATTTAATCAGTCACATTGCACTAAGAAAATTGCTGGTCGATTTTTCTTTCTTAAGATTTTCCATTAAAAACCTTCCCCAAATTTAGCTTTTTATGTTGAGAAACAAACCACCCTTTCCGCAAACATTCACACACCCTTCAGGGTTAACAGCCATATTTGTCTAGTATTTTATTATGTGCCTGTATGAGATTCTGGCTCACTGGCAGTTATTGGTGAAACTCCTTTTCAGTTTCATATCCGTTGTACCAGCAGCAGTGCCTTTGGCATTCTGGTTTGCCATTCAGTTGCTCCGGCACCTAGGCTGGCAGGCTGGTCTAATTCTGACTTGCTGTTTGTCTGACATAATTGACTAACCATTATTCCTAACCATTTCCACCTCTCTCATAGATATTGGCGTAGCAATGGCCCCTCCTTTCCAACTGAACCAGGTTGTGAAGAAAAAATCCTGTCCATAATAGCCCAGTTCCACTCAAAACTTCAAATCCACACCCCTCAGTTGCCATGGCTATTTTGCCCATGTCAGTAGGATCTGACATTCTGACTTGCAACGAGTTTTCCCCCTATGAATCTACTGGTTTCCCCTGACCCCACTATTATCTATTCAGTATCTCTGGATTCATCCACAACTACCAATTAAGAGAACTTCACTTACTTCTTATTACCCATGAAGATTAGTGTTGGGTCTCATCACGTCTCCTTTGAGGCCCTGGTGGATACCAGAGCCGCGGGCAATTTTATGATTGAACTGGCCCAACAATTGAAACTTGACCTGGATGCAGGCCCTTTGGTGATGGTTGAGTCATCAGCTTCCCAAACCTCATACCTGGTTCGCCGACCAGTCACATTTTCAGTACACCAGTTCAGCTTCTGCAATCAATTTTCCGCTATGCCAAACTCGGTGTTTCTGGTGATCTTAGGAGTGGAATGGTGGCGCTGGCAACATGTCAAGATTCACCTGGAGTCTAACATGCTGTCATTTGTTAATGATCAACTGGAGGGTGAATTTCCCCTGATTGACACCCTTAAGAAAACTCAAGGTCGTAGTTCTATCACTTCCCTCATCTCCCCTACAGACATACCATCCAACTTCCAGAAAGTTTAATATGCTATCAAAGCATTTTCGATTCTGAAAAGGTGTTTCGTCTGTCTCCTCACACTAGATTTGACTGTGGATTTCGTACAATGGTGGATTTGGTGAATATCAAATGCCCGTTGTATCCCCACACAGCAGAGGAGGAGGTTGCACTCTATACTCGGTTGGATGATATGTTGAAAAAAGGGTGGTTGTTTAAGGAGACATCACCAGTAGCATCTTTCTTTGTCTTCACTAAAAAGCCTATGGTTCCCTCCATCCCTGCGTGGACTATGGACATCAAACAAAAATCATAGTTTCTAATCCCTACCCTCTGCCCTTAGAGCAGATGATAAGCCAAGCAATCACCAAAACTCAGGGTGTTCTCCAAGCTGGATCTTATCAATGCTTTTAACCAGATTTGGGTAATGAAAGGGCAAGAATGGTTAATAGTGATATGGATGAAGCAAGGCATTTTACAATTCCGCATAATGCCTTTTAGGTTGAAGAATGTTCCCGCTACGTTTCAACGTATTATTGACAATGTACTGGGTGACCTCCAGTTTACTTGTGCGGTCAAATATATCAATGACATTCTGGTTCACTCCCTGACTCCCAAACAGCACGCTAGTGACTTGGAAGCAGTCATGGCCACCTTGCATAAGGCAGGCTTGTTTGTTAAACCTTCCAAGTGTGAGTTCTATAAGGAGGAAGTTACCTTTCTTAGGAATCTCATCCTTAAAGATGGTTACACGATTCCTCCCAATAAGTTGGATGCTATCTGAGAATGGCCAACCCTGACAACCCAGAAACAATTACAGAGTTTCTTGGGAACCATCATTTTCTTAAAAAAACTTTCCCTGGCACTTTCCCAGCTTGCTGCCCCACTCCACCCCATTACAGGGAAGAATGTACCATTTTGCTGGATGCCTAAATGCCAACAGGCGTTCAAAAATTGATCAAAGAGGTGTTTTTATCCCCTCCCATTTTGAAGCATGCGGATCCCACCAAGCTATATATTGTTGCATGTGATGCCTCCATGGTAGCAGTGGGGGCAGTGTTGCTCCGAAGGCATGATGGCTTGGAACATCCGGTCACCTATTTTTCCCAAAAGTTTACCTCTATGGAGCAATCTTAGGCCTTCTATGACAAGGAGTTGGCAGCCGTAGCATGCACATTAACTCATTGGAGGTACCTGTTGCAGGGTTTTCAATATTAGTTAATGGTCCTCACAATCACCAGGCTCTCTTGTATTTTCATAAGCCCCAAAAATTGGCACACTGACAAGCATGAACTTCTCAGAACTTGTACAGTTTCAATTTTTAAATATGAACTTTGTAAAAGGTGTGCTTAATGTACTTCCCAGTTTCCTCAACCAAAACCCCACCCACTTTCCCACGAATTAGGAAGAAATGGATCTCATTACTGTTATTCCCGCTGCCCAGATTTTGTCAATTATTCCTACCATCTTCTCTTCCGCTACCCTTGCCCCCAATGCCCCACTTGTTGCTCAGGTCTTAGCCAGTCAAATGACCTGCCCTGAAGGGGTGGAGTTATTTGAGCAATTGATGCTTCAGAATCATAAACATTCTCTGTACTACCTGGTGGAGGGAATTATCTATTTTGGGTCACAAATCTGGGTTTCCCCTCTTTTTGAGCCGAGGTATTTTATGTGCATCATGACCCTCCCATGATTGGCCATCCAGGCAACAAAAAATGCATCAAATTGATAAATCGAACCTATAACTGGGAAGGCTTAACTAAGGAAGTTCTGGGTTGGATTGCCAATTGCATTACCTGTGCTCGGGCAAAGTCAGACCACTCAGGAAGGAAGGGACTCTTGCACCTGTTACAACAGGCGGAGGGTCCATGGACATCAGTGTCTGTGGATTTTATTGTCAAACTCCTGTGTTCTAATGGGTTTACAGCAGTGATGGTGGTGGTTGATCGCTTCACCAAATTTTCCCTTTTTATTCCCTGTACTTCTGCGATCACATCTGAAGAGACTGCCCAGCTTTTTGTACGCCATGTGTTCTCAATGTTCAGTCTCCCACAGGAGATCATTAGTGACCGTGGCCCCAATTTACAGTGCATTTTTGAAATGAGCATTTATCCATCCTTAAAATCACCCCCTGTCATTCCACCGCTTACCACCCCCAAACTGACTGACAAACTGAGTGGGTTAACCAAATTTTGGAACAGTATTTGTGCTGTTACGCTTCAGCTGCCCAGGATACTTGGGCTGATGACCTCCTCTCGCCCAATTCGCTTATAACAACAGTACTCATGCCTCTATGGGGTACCTATGAAGCAACGTTAGGTTATAACCCCTCGTTTTTGGTTGGTCCCTGTATACGCCCAGAGGTTCCTGCAGCTGCAGATCACGTTGAGCATATCCTGTCAACCCAGTCCTTAGTACAGGAACACCTCACAAAAGCTATCAATGATTATAAATGGTTTGCAGATTGCAAATGGCATCCCAGTCATGATATTGTGGTGGGTTCTCACATCATGTTGGATACTCGCCACCTGCAGATGCTGGTACCTTCCTGAAAGTTTGCAAGCAAATGGTCAGGTCCCCACCTGGTGGAGGAAGACTTGGGCAATGGTGCTCTTTGTTTGAAATTGCCAAGTCATTGGAAACAGCCCCCATCTTCCATGTGTCCCTGTTGTCCCCATTCAAGGGGATCATTCCTGCTGAACCCAAACCTATTGTGATAGAGGATGCAGAAGAAGCCAAGGTGGAAAGCAATTTAGCATCCTGCAAATCCTGGCAATTGGTCCAGTATCTCATGGCCTGGAAAGGGTATATGGCTTATGAAAACAGTTGGGTTAAGGCCCGCAATTGCACTAACTGCATGGAGCTGGTCAATGCATTTCACAAATCCTACCCTAACGCCCCCCATCTCCCCCCAAAAGGTCGCAACAGTGATGGCGATCAAACTACCCAAGGTGCACAAAAATGTGGCCCTTGTGCAGCTTCCTGGTGGTAGTGCCCTTCCTTTGGAAAAAAGTAAAAGGGTAATGTAAGTTCAGGGGAACGTCCCCTGTGTGTTGATTGGGCCCTCTTCCCGTTTCCAAGTAAAAAGGCTCTGAAGAGTTTGGCTGTACCCCTCGTCACCCAGGGCGACCTCACCCATGTGGTGGATGAGCGCTGAGTAACAGCTCTCCCTCTTTGGATCCCTCCCCCAGTGCCCACATTCACCTCTCCTGAACTTGTACGTCTTATCAGGGAAATTTGTGCCAATATTTCTAAAATGAAGTCAATCAGTCCAAATATGAGCGGAAATGAGCCTGATCATTGGAATCCTTATAGTCAAAAAGGAATGAAGATCAATTCATCGGCCAGAATCACTGATGATTTTGATTTGGCCAACACCATGATTGTCAAAATCAACCCCCTCCCAAAATCGTTGAGGGATGATCCCTGATGTGCAGGTAGTAGAATCTGACACCATCATTGATAGTTTGAAGCTCTCTTCTGTAAAATTGGGTGTTGCGGCTGATGCAACGCTTTTGACCAAACAAACAGCCCAGCGACTGGGCACAGGCGGGTTGGGCATCCTGAACCAGTTCCCAACCAATTGGGACTGCCCCTATGTAGGGTGGCCTTGGGGGATTCCCGTTTCTCATCAGGCCAGATGCTGTCACAATAAATGCCGGAAATGCAGTTGAGCCTCAGTTTGGGCATTTAAGTTGAACTGATAGTGACTCGGCCTACCACTGAATCCTTTGATGTCAGTTCCCAGTGGGTTTATCTGCCCCCATTCCTGAACATTTCGCTGGTTAGGTCAAACTTGAGGGACCAAATCCAGCTTGTTTCCCCATCAATTGACCACTATTTAATCAGTCACATTGCACTGAGAAAATTGTTGGTCAATTTTTCTTTCTTAAAATTTTCCATTAAAAACCTTCCCCAAAATTTAGTTTTTTATGTTGAGAAATAAACCGCCTTTTCCAACAACACTCACACACCCCTCAGGGTTAACAGCCATATTCATCTGGTATTTTATTATGTGCCTGTATGAGATCCTGGTTCACCAGCAGATATTGGTGAAACTCCTTTTCAGTTTCATATCCGTCATACCAGCAGCAGTGCCTTTGGCATTCTGGTTTGCCATTCAGGTGCTCCGGCACCTAGGCTGGCAGGCTAGTCTAATTCTGACTTGCTGTTTGCCTGGCAATTGTGAGGTTGTTCAGTTTGCAGTAGTCCATAACTACCCACTAACTTCCATTTTGCTTCTTTATCAATAGGAGCGGGAATGACCAAGGACTTTGTTAAGGCACCAACAACCCAGCGTCCAGAAGCTGTTTGAGCTCCTTCCACATCTGTAGCTTCTTGACTTTGGATTTGAAATAGGGTTTGGAGCAGATAGGGCGACTATCCCCAGCATCAATGGTATGAGTCTAACTTTTTTATGTGCCCATAGTCGTCAGAGGTAGAGAAGATGTCGCTATAGGACTCAGTAAGGTGTGGACCTTTTCAAGCTTAGCGGGATTTAGTTCAAAAGAAATATGAAGATTAGAAAGAGTTCATAGCGATTGGTCTGTGGGTAAGCCCATATCAGCCATAGATCCATTACAGTGAACTTTTTATTTCTTTAAGGGAATCAGCATACCTCTTCCAATCTCCTGATGCTTTTTAACAACCATATCCTTCTTGGTGAGTTTCCTTAGCATAATGTTGATAGGTCATTGATAGGCAGAGTCTAGCACGCCTGGCAATAATCAGGGCTTTAAAGGACTAACTCTGACAATGCTGGTTAGGTTCAATAATAAGTTATGGTGGATTTTTAGAGTAATCTTAGTGTCAACTACCCGTTGTTCACCCGCTTTAATTACTACCTCTTCAGAAAACATAGAATTGAACTACCCTCTAGGGCTTCCACTGATTGAGGAAACATTTTTGTATGCCATCCTGCCATGGTATAATGTAAAGTAAGGCGGAAGAGGGAAACTCAACTGTACAATCATAATCTTTCTTGTTAAGCTCATCATTTGTTAGAATCAGAGGAACCTCCTAGTCAAGCAAGTAGAGATGGCCCTGCTTCAAGGTATAACCACTTTATATATGAGCATAAACAGGGTACCAAAGAGTAGATCCTAGGTATTGTTGGCCAAGGCCACCGCTGGAACTGACAAAAGGAGATTTCTAAAATGAATGGGCAGAAAAGAGTAGTCTTTAATGGCGCAAGTGTTGTTTGGCCCCACAGTTTCAAACTCTTGTATATATTCGAGATCAGGAGCCAACCTAATTTTTTTCATAAGTTTGGATGACATAACGTTTAAAAGTGACCTAGTGTCAAGAATATCTAAACAAAATCCATTAATAACGACCTCCACTTTAGATAAAGTTCCACCCAAGTGGGGAGAGAAAGGATCTCCTTTAGCTGGAGAGTAGAAGCAAGGCGATTGACAATTCTTAGGGAATGTATACCAGATAGACTGCAGTGTATACACACTCTGAATGGATCAGATAATTGTGGCAACGATCTAGTCAGTGTCACTGGCAATATCAATAACCTCCAGGCCTCTCAACACTTGATGGAGACAAGTTTGATAAGTGATTTGTTAGGAGAACAGCAAGTAAGAATTAGACTGGCCTGCCAGCCTAGATTCCAGAGCACCTGAATGGTAAACCAGAATGCCCAAGGCACATCTGTTGATATGACGAATATGGAACTGGAAAGGAGTTCCTCCAATATCTGCTGGTGAGCCAGAATTTTGTACAGGCATAAAGCAAAATACCAGACAACCATGGTCGTTAACCCTGAGGGGTATGAGAGTGTTGGCGGAAAAGGCAGCTTAATTCTCAACATATAAAAAATAAACTTTGGGGAAGGTTTTTTAATGGAAAATTTAAAGAAGAAAAATTGACCAACAATTTTCTCAGTGCAGTGTGACTGATTAAATAGTCATCAATTTGGAGGGAAACCAAGCCAGGATTGGGTCCTGCAAGTTTGACCTAACTGGAAAATTATTTGGGAATGGGCAGGTTAGTTCCCCGGGAACTGACATCAAAAAATTCAGCGGAAGGCTGAGTTGCTGTCAGTTTGACCTCAAACATCCAAACCAAGGCTCAGATACATTTCTGACAGTTGGCATGATGGTGTTTGGCCCAATGAGCAGCGGGAATCCCCCAAGGCCACCCCACATAGGGGTGAGCCCATTTGGTTGGGAACAGGTTCAGGACGCCCAACCCACCCGTGCTCAGTTGCTAGGCCATTCGTTTGGTCAGTGGCATTGCATCAGGCTCAACACCCAATTTTCTAGCAGGAAGCTTCAAAATTTTGTTGATAGTGTCTGATGCTATTACTTGCCCATTGGGGGTGATACCTGATGGATTTGGGAGGGGGGAGATTTTCTGATCATCATGTTAACTGAATCACAACTGATGGGCATTCTGGCCAATAGATTGGTCTTCATACCTTTTCAACCATTTGATATCTGAGCATTGGGCTGATTGCCGCTCAAATTAGTTGCAATTGATTTCATTTTGGCGATCTCAACGCAGATCTCACTGATTTCTCATAGCAGTTCTGCCAAGGAGAGTGTGGGTACCGGAAGTGAGATCCAAAGTGGAAGGGCTGTTACCCAGCGCTTGTCTACCATGGGAGCGAGATCGCCCTGAGTAATGAGGGGTATGGCCATCCTCTTTGGTACCTTCTTGCCCAGGAATGGGAAAATGTCCCAATCGACACCCAGAGGATGTTCCCCAGGACTTACATTACCCTTTCCTTTTCTAAAGGAAGGGCATCACCGCCAAGAAAACTGTACGAGAGCCACATTCTTGTGCGCCTTGGGTAACTTGATTGCCATTACCATTGCAGGTTTTTGGGGGGACAGTGAGTCTTGGGGTGGGATATGTGGAACGCTTTGACCAGGTCCATGCAATTCGTGCAATTGCATGCTTTGACCCAACTGTTCTCATAGGCTGAATACCCTTTCCAGGCCGCAAGATATTGGACGGAACGTCGCGATTTCTGGGATGCCAGGATAGCCTCTACCTCGGCCTCTTCCTCATTTTTGATAATGATTGGTTCCAGTTCCATGGGAATTGCACCCTTGAAAGGCGACAGCTGGGAAACATGGAAAATGGGATGCTGCTTCTAATGCATGGGGAGCTTCAGTTGGAACGCCCCATTACCCAATACCTCCTCCACCAAATGGGGACCTGAGCGTTTACTGGCGAATTTATGGGAAGGGTCCTGGATCTTTAAGTGATGGGTGTCAAGCATAACGTAGGAACCCACCATAAACTCATGACCTGGAAGATGCTTTCAATCCACGAACTGCTTGTAGTCATCTATAGCTTTGGTGAGGTGTTCCTGCACCAAGGCTTGAGTTGATCTAATATGAGCAGTGTGGTCTGCGGCAGCTTGAACCTCAGGCTTCAACTACAGTCCGACCAAAAATGAAGTATTATAACCCAACGTTGCTTCATAGGGGGAAAACCCCGTGGATGCATGGGTCCCATTATTGTACACAAATTGAGTGAGAGGGAGGTCATCGGCCCAAGTATCCTGTGCAGCTGCAGCATAGCAACGCAGGTACTGTTCAAGAACTTGATTGACCCACTCAGTCTGGCCATCAGACTGAGGATGATACGCCATGGAGTGACAGGGGGATATTTTCAGGGTTGATAGGAGTTCACTCCAAAGCTGCACGGTGAACTGGGAGCCACAGTCACTAATGATCTCCTGGGGGAGACCAAACATCAAAAACACATGGCGTACAAAAAGGCGGGCAGTTTCTTCCAATGTAATTGCAGAAGTACAAGGTATAAAAAGGGAAACTTTTGTTAAGCAATCCATCACTACCATCACCGCTGTGAACCCATTAGGACAGGAGAGCTCAACAATAAAATCCATGGACACCAATGTCCATGGGCCCTCCACCTGCTGTAAGGGGTTCAGGAGGCCGTTTTTGCCAGAATGATCTGACTTGGCCCTGGCACAAGTAACACAATCGGCGATCCAGGCTGGAACTTCTTTTGTCAAACCTGCCCAATTGTAGGTCCATTTGATCAAATTGATTCATTTCTTAGAACCAGGGTGACCAACTATGGGGGATTGTGATGTGCATGAAATACCTCAGTTAAGAAGGAGGGGGAACCCAAACGCGAGATCTAAAATATATTACCCTCCTTCAGTGAGTATAGGGAGTGTTTATGCTTCTGGTGAGATAATTGCTCAACCAACTCCATGCCCTCAGGGCAGGCCATTTGACTGGCTAAGACCTGAGCAACTAATGGAGCATCGGGGGCCATAGCAATGGAAGAAATGACAGGGGAAACAATTGACAAGATTTGGGTGGTATTAATCACAGTAACGAGATCCACTTCCTCTGGATCCGTGAACTGTGGGTGGGGTTGCAGCTGAGAAAATTGGGAAGTACATTTAGTGCACCCTTTATTAATTCATATTTGAAGTTGAAACAGCACAGGTCCCAATAGGTCTGTGCTTGCTGATGTGCCAATTTTTGGGGTTTATGAAAGTACAACAGGGCCTGGTGATCCGTGCAAACCATTAGTTCATGTTGGGCACCCTGTAACAGGTACCTCCAATGAGTTAGGGCCCATGCAACGACTGCCAACTCCTTGTCATAAATAGCCCAAGACTGCTCCATAGAGGTGAACTTTCAGGAAAAGTAGGCGACTAGGTGTTCCAAGCCATTGTGCTCTTGGAGCAACACTGCTCCAACAGCTACTGACAACGCGTCGCATGCAATGATATATGGCTTAGTGGGATCAACATGTTTCAAAATGGGAGGGGATATGAACACCTCCTTAATCGATTCAAATGCCTGTTGGCATTCATCCATCCAGCGAAATGGTACGTTTTTCCCTGTAAGGGGGTGGAGTGGGGCGGTGAGCTGTGAAAGTGCGGGGGAGAACTTTTTAAGAAAACGATGGTTCCCAAGAAACTCTGTAGTTGTTTCTGGGTAGTCATGGTTGGCTACTCTCAGATAGCATCCAACTTATTGGGAGGGATTGCAAAACCATCTTTAAGGATGAAATTTTTGAGGAATGTTACCTCCTCCTTATAGAACTCACACTTGGAGGGTTTGAGGAACAAACCTTCCTTATGCAAGGCGACCACCACCGCTTCCAAGTCAACAGCGTGTTGTTTGGGAGTTGGGGAGTGAACCAGAATGTCATCAATATATGCAACTGTGCAGGTAAACCGGAGGTCACTCAGTACATTGTCAATCATGTGTTGAAACATAGCAGGAGCATTCTTCAGCCCAAAGGGCATTACATGGAATTGGAAAATGCCCCGCTTTTTCCAGATTGCTGCTAACCGTTCCTGTCCTTTCATTACCTGAATTTGGTTGAAGGCTTTCACCAGATCCAGCTTAGAGAACGCATGGGATTTGGCGATTGCCTGGCTGATCGTCTGTTCCAGAGGCAAGGGGTAGGGATCAGAAACCGTTATTTTATTCAAGTGACTGTAATCCATGCAGGGATGGAGGGAACCATCCATTTTTTTGGTGAAGACAATGGGGGAGGCGATGGGTGAGGTCTCCTTGAACAACTAACCTTTTTCAGAATATCACCCAACCAGGTATTGAGTGCAACTTCTTCCTCCGCTGTATGGGGATACAACGGACAGTTGATGTTCACCAATTCCATGGTCATTCAAAACCCACAATCAAACCTAGTGTGCTTAGGCAGGTGATCCACCTTTTCCAAGTCGAAGATTCTTCAATAGCGCATTAAGCTCTTGGGAAAATTGGCTGGGATGCCCACAGAAGTGACTAGGGAAGTTATAGAACTGGTTCCTTGTGTCTTCTTGAGGTTGTCAATCAAAAGGAATTCTCCCTCCAGATGATCATTGGTAAACAACAACGTATTAGACTCCAAGTGAATCTTAACATGTTGTCGGCGCCACCACCCCACTCCTAAGATCACTGGAAACACCAAGTTTGGAATGGCCAAAAAGCGATTGCAGAAGCAGAATTGGTGTATTGAAAATGTGACTGGGCGATGTACCAGGTATAAGGTTTGGGAGGCTGACGATGCAACCATCACCAAAGGACCTGCATCCATGGCAATTTCCAATTGCTGGGCCAGTTCTACACTCATAAAATTTCCCGCGGCTCCAGTGTCCACCAGGGCCTCAAAGGAGACGTGATGAGACCCAACGCTAATCTTTATGGGTACTAAGAAGTAAGCGGAGTTCTCTTGTTGGTAGTTGTGGATGAATCCAGTGATACCAAAGAGATGGTGGTGGGGTCAGGGGAAATCACTAGGCTTTGGTGAGGAGCAAACCCATTGAAAGTTGAGATGTCAGACCCTGCTGACATGGGCAAAATAGCCGCAGCAACTATGGGGTATGGGTTTGGAGTTTTGAGTGGGACTGGACTAATGTAGACAGAGATAATCTTCTTTACAACCTGGTTCAGTTGGAAAGAAGGGAACATTGCTGCGCCAATATATGCGAGAAAGGCGGAAATGACTAAGAATAATGGTTGGTCAATTATGTCAGGTGGACAGCATGTAAGAATTAGACTGGCCTGCCAGCCCAGATGCCAGAGCACCTGAATGGTAAACCAGAATGCCCAAGGCACTGCTGTTGATATGACAAATATGGAACTGGAAAGGAGTTCCACCAATATCTTCCAGTGAGCCAGAATTTCATACAGGCATAAAGTAAAATACCAGACAACCATGGCTGTTAACCCTGAGGGGTATGAGAGTGTCGGTGGAAAAGGCAGCCTAATTCTCAACATCTAAAAACTAAATTTTGAGGAAGGTTTTTTAATGGAAAATTTAAAGAAGAAAAATTGACCAACAATTTTCTAAGTGCGGTGCAACTTATTAATTAGTCATCAATTTGGAGGGAAACCAAGCTGGGATTGGGTCCCACAAGTTCAACCTAACTGGCGAATTATTCAGGAATGGGTAGGTTAGTTCCCTGTAAACTGACATTGAAAAATTTGGTGGCAGGCTGAGTCGCTGTTGGTTCAACCTCAAACGTCCAAACCAAGGCTCAGCTAAGTTTCTGATGGTTGGCATGATGGTGTTTGGCCCAATGACAGCGGGAATCCCCCAAGGCCACCCCACATAGGGGTGAGCCCATTTGGTTGGGAACAGGTTCAGGACGCCCAACCCACCCGTGCTCAGTTGCTAGGCCATTCGTTTGGTCAGTGGCATTGCATCAAGATCAACACCCAATTTTCTAGCAGGAAGCTTCAAAATTTTGTTGATAGTGTCTGATGCTATTACTTGCCCATTGGGGGTGATACCTGATGGATTTGGGAGGGAAAATTTTCTGATCATCATGTTAACTGAATCACAACTGATGGGCATTCTGGCCAATAGATCAGTCTTCATACCTTTTTGACCATTTGAAATCTGAGCATTGGGCTGATTGCCACTTGAATTAGTTGTGATTAATTTCATTTTGGCGATCTCGGTGCAGATTTCACTGATTCCTCATAGAAGTTCTGACAAGGAGAGTGTGGGTACCAGAAGTGGGATTTGAAGTGGAAGGGCCGTTACCCAGCGCTCATCTACCATGTGAGCGAGATCTCCCTGAGTAATGAGGGGTATGGCCATCCTCTTTGGCACCTTCTTACTTTGGAATAGGAAAATGGCCCAATTGATGCCCAGAGGATGTTCCCCAGGACTTACAGGATTCTAGACATAACCACTCTCTCCAGTCCTAACCTGTCAGGTACCTCCACTTCACCTGGGGCTTCTAAAAACACAACAACCCCTATTTTCATCACCCCTTTCAGATTTGTCATCAGAGGGGTTATCAAAGCAGGTTAGGGAGGCCATAGGGGGTGAGGTAGGTTCAGGACTTCCCTTATAGCAGGATAGGTCTTGGGGTTGCTTTTCTACCTTATTAGATTTTTGGGGAGGCGTTGAAATTGTAACAGCTCAATCTTTGACCTTCAAATTAGGAGGCTTGTGCTGCCTCATGGAGACAGGTTTCAGATTAGAGTTAACTGGATGAGAGGTTGAGGGGGATAGCACCGTGGAGGTGGATGCTTTAACTTTAACAGCTTTGGGTCAATCAGTGGTAGTAAGCTTTTATGAAACAGGCAGTTAGCCTTTTGGACCTGGTGATTTAACCCATTGGTAGTGGGGATGATTGGCACCCAATACTGGGTTTAGGTTGAAGAGCAAGCCTTGAAACCACTTGGGAAGTTCGCTCTGAATAAAAAGATGGTAAAGTCAAAGGTATGACTGCTCTCCCCAACTGGTTTTTGAGCTGAAGATGAAGGGTTCACTGCCTCATCACAGCCATTATTGTTGGGCTATCCTCACATGGTGGAGGAGCAGCTTGTTGCTGAAGCTTTGCAGAAACAGGGTTCCAGAGATAGATAGCCATTAAAGTGGCTGGAGGGGCTAAAGCAGAATCTCTCCCCATAGCTTTTTGCATAAGGTCAATTTCATGAAAGTCAGACACTGAGAGAAGAGCCTCTTTAATATCCCATACTATTCAGAAGGTGCGCTTGGCTGCAGAGATATGCATTGGTAATTGGGATGAGACGCCAAGGCAACCATGATAGCAGCAATGGCATCATCTAGTGGTAGCAATTTGTCAAGCAACAGAGGTTGAGTTTTAATATAGAATCGCTTAACAAAAGAGAAGATTGATTCTCCCCCTTGCAGGTTAAGGCACATAAAGGCCAGTTTTTGCCTTTGTAAACTCTGTAAGGAGCCAAATTCATTGATGAGTGCTTGTTTCACCTCTGCTCAGTTGGTAAGATTGGCCATAGTGTAAATCATTAACTCTTGAGCTATATGATTCAAACAGGGGAGGATATTATTGCATTTTTGCTGGTCAGTAGCTCCTTCCAACGCAGATTCATATAAAAAGAGGAATGATGCAATACTGCTCTTTTCCAGGATGAACTTGCCCTGAAAGAGGGTTTGTGGATGGTGGGAGCTGCTTCATAAAGACTTTAAGAGGGGTGCAACTTGAGCTTTTAAATTGGGACAAGGCACTAGCTAGCTGTAGTTCTAATGCAGTGATTCTAGGCTCAGCTAAAGCGGGGAGATTGTGAGGGGTAGTTTTACCACCAAGCTTCATTTTTAAGAAGTTCTATTGTGGTGTACAGGCTCCCCTATAGTGAGCATCACTTGTCAAAATCCTAGCAGATGTTAATGCTCACTTGGTGCTAGTTTGCACAGGATTCAACAATTCAGCAGCAACAGTAGTATAAAACTCTTAACTGCTATAGTAAAAACGGGGGATTTGAGTAACACCAAAGGAATAAAAATGGGATAAAATATATCTACTAAGAAAACAGGGATTTAAGTTGTATTTTTTTGCTAGTGCTATTGGCTGGGTAGAAAAACGAACCCTCTTACAATGTCACAGCTTAGTAACTAAACTCACATCAGGCTTGAAGTGCAATATGCATCAATTTCATTATTAGTCTTTTAACCAAATTAGGAAATATGGTCATTAACCTATTGGAGCTCTCAAATCTCACCTTGTTTTATCAGAAGGGCCAATGGAGGGTTGAGTGGGTAGGACAAGCCCGTGAGGTAAGGTTTGAATGTACCTGAGCCAATCACTGTGCAAGAAAATATCCACCTTTCAGGACCCCCACCAACCCTATAAAAAGGGCTGGTCTCCAAGGTGTGGCTTAGACTAGATTTGTGGTAAGGCGGGGAGGGACCTCAGAAAAGCTCCCTTGATTTGCCAATAATTTTGCAATAATTAACTACCCAAACTCAAGCTATTTGGCCCAGTCTTATTATTATTGATGAAAGTGATACCCTGATTCAAAGGGTTCCACCGTGAATTGGCCAGGGCCTTTTGGCTGATTTATTATCATTTTTGTGCAAAACATTCTTCTCACAAAATAAGACTTGCAATTATCTGACAGAAATTGTAAAACTTTTTGTACTGTTATCTGGTTGCAGATGGACAGTGTGGACATATAGATTTAACACAGAGGGTTAATAACTGATTTGTTGCTTAACTTTTCAATATTTTTGATTAACATGCTCAAAACTTTAAAACTTAAATCTCATTTTCTAATAAACTTTAAAGTAATATAATTAACATTTTGTTAAAGCATATGTGATCATAAACTTTAAGTTTTAAGGTGAGTTCATAACTCATAATATTAAACTTAAAAAAATAAAATAAACTCCTTGCGCTGCATCACCTGAGTTTAGACTTTGGTTTTAGTTTTGTTACAATCTAACTTTAAAATTTATACCACTTTACAGTTAGGGTATTGACAAAGATACTGCTACATATAATTTAAGATACACTACCTTTTACCTAATAATGCTAATAAGTTTTTATAGATGAAAGTGACAAAAAGAGCCAAAGTTGCTTAAAGAGACTTACTATATTTCCATACATTTATCAAGCATCATGATCTTTTCCGGATAAAAATTCAGATTCACCTTTATTGTTTTAAAGAACCTTTTACAATAAATCTTTTCCAATCTATATCATAGCTTGATGGTGGCAACTAGTGTTTTTTATATGCTTTTAGTATGGAGCTTTCCTTATCTGATAGATACTCATTAGTAAGCAGGCTGGTGCCAAAACTTACTACCTTATTATAATTCTATAGCTTTTACTTAAATTTATTGCTTTTGCTGGCTTCAAAGTTAAATCAGATAAAAGGAATGTGGGCTGATCATTTTTGTAATAAATAGATTGTTCATTCTCATCCTTACATTGTTTCATGGGCTTCTTGTTTTAGTTTTCATCTATGAATTATGACGGTTTGTAATAGATCTTTTAAGATTATAGTAAATGATGACTGGTTTTAAACCATTAGAATTTTAATGCGATGCACTACAGATTTGGTACATATATGAGTTGCAATTACTTACTATGAAGATCAGTAATCTATGCGGATGTATTGGGCCGAGATTAAGCAAACAATTTTAGTGAAAACAATTGTGCTTAGACTTAAAAGTATTTTAGTAGAGTTGTATAATGATTTCAATAAAGTAGATTAAATGATACCATCTAGTACTAAAAAAAAAAGTAGATTAAATGATGCTGATTGTTCGATGAATCCAAGATACGAAGGAGTGGATCTTGACGTAGATGGTGGGATTGTAGGCGGATGATCCGTATCCGGATCCGGAGTTGATCCCCAATAGAATGGAGTGTAGACCATTGGCGTACACCAATAGACCACCCGACTCCATTACATCATTAGATTTGGTGCAGAACTCGAATTTTGGATTCAATACGAAGGACTTTGGTTTCATGGCTTTGCATGAGGAGGAGGATAGAATCAACTCCAGATTGGTTTGGAGTTGGTTTCGTTGATAGGTGGTATGGTTGACTCCCCACCCAATGGCATAGGCTGATTTTCCAGCCTTTGCGGAAAGATTATCAACGTCTAATTGGATCCCAGTTAACAGATTGTTTTTATTTGCAAGCTTCATGATGGCCAAGTTGGCTTTTGAAGGGTTGTCAGGCTTATAATCAGGATGGATGTAAATGTCCTTTACTTTCCATTTCTTGATTTTGATTTCGTCGTCGGACTCGTGGTTGGCCAATATCGAGTACCGCGATAGACGTCCATGGGTGCAGTCTCCCGGCACCAAAACAATGTCCTCCCGATACAATACCCCCGTACACAGCGAGTGAAGTTCATCCACTACGTCTACAAAGAAATTGTACTCAAACCCCACCTGCTGTGCCGCCGCCCATGCCCGTATAAACAATAGTAATTTCATGAATTTTACATTCCACTCTACGCTTTAAATAATGATGCCCAGATTTATACGGTGCGCTCTATTCTAAATAAGCCCTCAAAATAAAACTTATTCAATCCAACGAGTCCATACCTGTTTTCGGAAGATCAGCCCATTAATGACCAAGCATATTTACTTCCTAAATTATTTTCCAAGCTGCATCAACCATCGTCACCGTTAACTATTGATACCATTAAAATGTTTCCCCAATCTTAACTTAAGCGAACCCACTGAAACTCATGTATGTCTCCTGATCCAATACGATATCACTCGATTGTTTTAACTTAAATGTATCAGCTATACCAGAATATTATCATAATGAATTATAACTATCACTTAAACATTTATGGTATAAGGTGTATGAGGCAATGCTCAATGCAAGTTTCTGATAGAATTTGGCTTTAAGCGACTGTGGGTTTGATAGTCCTAAACTACCCAACTATAAGTATAATTAAATATACTAATGAATAATAAAAGTAAACCAATGTAAGCAATAGATAACTACATATGATTAACTATAGGTTTGTGTAGCTTTAATATATGCTTCATGGCCGCTTTGTATATTTTATACATATATAATCCATCTTTTAAACAGGTTCAATTACAAACCTCCAAAAACTGAAAGATTTAACACCTCATTTCCACCTAAGGTACCCCATATGAGTAGTTTGCTATAGCCATATATTTATACATATCAGTTTATATTTCATTATAAATCTGGCATCCCCATTTCAAATTATAACATCCGAGTTAATTTTTTACCCTAACTTCATATCTCATATTTTTATTTGAAACCCTTTAACCCTGAAATCCAAGGTTAAAGGCAATAAATGTTTTGGCCTGGTTAAACTACCAAAGGTTGAAGATACATTAATTTCACTCAGAGTTCAATTTGATATATAATCTAGATATGATCAACGATTATTTTTGGTAGAATATAAAGTTACCATGGTAGCGATAACTGAATCTCCATCAATTTGGTCATCCCAAATGCATCTAAAAAAGTATTCGAGGTGGATCGACCTTGGGACAAATATTCACACCGAGAATTTTTCTAGCCAGCACAGGTTTCGAACTTGTAGTGAACAAACCCTCTGCATTAGGGTGGAAGCAGGAATTACCCTGCCAGGCTAACCACCCCAAATGCATCTTAAGACCAAAAAGGTTGCATTAACCCTATCAAACCCTTCCCAACTTGGCTTAATGTGAGACTTAATTCTAATAGCAGTTTTAGATGGTCTCAGATAGGGTCTTAAAACTCAATATCGAAAGTTGATCCAACTTGCTTAAGTCTCTCCCTAGGTACTAGAATGATTTAAACTTAACTTATGGTAAAAAGCTTAAGAGCGTGAATGTGTGCCCCATAGCTGAACAGTGTTCTAAACTTTCTGTAAAATTTCATTTGTCATCACGCTATGATGTCATCATTATATTCTGTCATTTGACTCTTAAAATATGGATTGACTGACCAAACTGATTGTGAAGAAATTACCACATGGAGAAGATCGACATTCTAACCCCGATAACTTAATCTGTGGGTTTCAAACATAGCCAATTATAAAGCACCGGAACTAATTAAGTCGAATTAATTCTGCCACCGATGGTTCAGGGTATGGGCAAATCAGGTTCTCAAAACTGGGTTGATTTATATTTGGCCGATGGTGTCCTAGCGCCATGAGTTACGGATCTTGCGAATTCACATTTATTTTAGTTAAAACTAGCCGATTTACCCGTGCTTCGCTACGGTGTCTATAAAATTTTAGATTTTCAATTTATTAATTTAGATTTTATACTATAGATAAACAAAACCACTCAGCCAAATCTAATTGCTCAATCGAATCAACCAAAAACCACCAACCACTCAGGTAAGCCTAACTGAAATTATCAAAACAACCAATAACTAATCACCCCTCAAAACTAAACTATGTCCTATCGATTCGACCAAAAGCCATTAACCACTCGGCCAAACAAAATAAACCTATCCAATCAATCAAATAACTCCAAATTGCTACCCGAAACATCTCTCTATATTTAAAATCAGTGTACGTGACATCTTCCAAACTACTAAATCAACTTCTACTTAACTTGCCAAAAGTGTTTTATTAATTAGGTAAACCAAATTAGGCAGGTTTTAAAATATATAAACCTAACATCCAGATACCGATGCTTCGCTACGGTATTTAGTTTATCAGATGATGGTAAGCTCACATTGTAGCCTATAGGCTATGCCAGCTTTACTCTTGAGCTGATTATTCTAACTACTTAATCTACTTAAACTCCAATACTGATTTTTGTTTAGTCTCAAGTGAGTAATCTGGTGAATTTATTAATACCAGCATACAACGCCATGTTCATTTTGTTCCTTTTTTGTTTCTGTCATGTATCAGAGATGGCGTTGTATACGGATTTTAATTTTTTGTGATTTTCTTACTTTTCCAATGAGCGAGGAAACTTCTCGAGGCCGAAACGAACGAAAAAAAATTCATCGAAATCAGTCAATCTGTTCTCGAGATATCATCAAAAAAGCCGTTCCATACAAAATGTATGAGAAAATGAATTTTCTTCATAATTTTTTTCGTGAATTTTTCCCATGTTTTAATAGTTATTCTGCTATTCGGGGCGGAGACAAATCCAACAAATCAAAGATCATAAAAATCGGTCCAGCCGTTTTTGAGTTATAAATGGTGTAACTAACCCGACTTTGTTTTTTATATATATATATTATGCTTTCGGTTTAGAGTTCTCGGCTAATCAGAGCACAGGAATTTTGGTAAATCTAGGTGTCTATCATTTTAATGAAAATACTAAAATCATTACAGTGTACCACATAGCCGATCGACATAATTGGGACCAACCGGAACCACATGATCCTACTAATAGCTCTAATGTCGAATTTGGTAAATTACAAAACAAGCCCAATCAGAATTCATGGCTCAAACCAACTCTATATATTAATACGTGAAGAGAAAACTCTGCACCCCTTTTTAAGCATATTGCACGCACAGAGGAGTGCGAGATTTGGCATACTTAAAGTTTATATGGAGAAGGAGTGCAGAAAGATGAATCTTATATATTTTTTCACAAAAAACAAAAGGTTCTATATATAAGAAGTGAAAACACTATGTTTTAATGTTAATCAGTATAATGTTACGAGCTGAGGAGTTTGATATTTGGTTGATTCGATAGTTTAAATGGGTTTGGCAAGCAGTTGGTGGTTTTGGTTGTTTAAATAAGTTTATATTTGTTTTACGAAGCGGTTGGTGATAGGTTGATTTGTATATTCTTTGGCTTTAGTTATTGGCAAGTGTTTGGCAGTTTTGGTTGTTTCAATTTTGACAAGTTTATTTTTACAAAGCAGTTGGTGATTGGTTGATTTATTATATTCAATGGTTTAGCTAAGCGGTTTAGTGGTTTATCAATATAAATTATACGATAAATTATAAACACCGTAGCGAAGCACGGATATCTGGATGCTAGTATAAATTTAAAACTGCTTAGATGAAACATCGAGCTTATCAAATCACTCAAATACCCACCAATTGCTTACCTAAAACTATAGAGCCTATTAAATCAAATAAATCACCAACTGCTAAGGAAAACCATTGACATTATCAAATCAGCCAATAGCATTTATTTACACTTTCAGGGAACTAGGGGATTCTGCTATATTCCCCTGACAGGCGGCTGGTGCATAGTGTAACTCTCAGGGGTTTCAGGGGAATCAATTTGGCAATCACCAGTCATCCTGGGTGTTTATGACTAAAAATGCCCAGGGCAGGATATCTCTTATAAATGGAAGATAATAAACACAACAGGAAGTTAAACTCTATAATCTGATACTTTATTGTGCTAAGAACCAAAGGTATTTATACATGTTTATAGGGATATTTCAGTGCCCAGAATGTTCCAGGAGAATCAACTGATTTTAAATTTTATTTGAGGTGGGCTAACCTGGGGACAATACTGTACTAATAAAGAGAAGTGAAGAAAATGGGAAAGGAGGATAAAACCCGGAAAACTTCCATGCAAGGTATATAATAGGCCAGGAACTCCATGGACTACCTTTGCTATTTGCTATCTCAGTTTGGGGCATTGGTGCACAAAACCAACAGTCATACTTGTCCCCTACCCAAAGTTCATCTACTGGGATTGAACTCAGGGAGGCAGTGGTAGTGAGTTCATATTCTACCACTGGGGTATCCTCCACTTAAGAATCAACTGAAATCAAGATATAAAATGAATATTCATCAAATGGGGAATTTTTATTCAAATATATTATTATCAAATTATTAACCTGTTCAACACCCCATTTATTTTTATATTGGTAAAGTTTGAGATGGTTGCCATTGATAGTTAACTGGTATGGCACTCCATTAAGGGTATCAAGGTTGTAGTTTCCATAGGGAAGTACTTTGGTAACTATAAACAACCCTTTGAAATATAGGTGAGCTTTCTTAGAGTGGGAGTTCATAATTTTATCTTAAAACAGGAGGGCTAGGTCTCCTACTTTAAAAACCTGAAAAGTTTTGAGGTGGTTGTCATAGTTAGTCTTCATTTGATGGGCATGATCTTGTACCAATTTCTCCATGTCAGGCTGTTTTAGGTGGAAAGTTGATAGAAAATAGTTGCTGAGTTGCTTGGCCAATAGTTTGGGATGGCATTTTATTCCAAACAGTAATTTATATGGCATATGCTTGGTAGTACTATGGATTTTGGGTTGGTATGCCCAAAGGATGGCTGGTAAGTGTTCAGGCTATTTATCAGGGTTGTCTGTGATGCTCCATTCCAGGTCATGCATCAGTGTTTGATTCATACATTCAGTTAGGCCATTACACTGAGGGTTGTATGCTGTTGTCATGGAACAACGAGTGCATACCTTGGCCAACATTTTCTCAATTAATTTATTATTAAAATGTGATCCCCAGTCAGTCAGACTAAGGCAAGGTAATCCATAGATAGTAGATATGTCTTCATATGGGAACTGGGCTGTGGTGGCTGCATCAGCTCAGGAAACTTCTTTGGCAACAGGCAAACGGCTGAAGTATTCAGTGGCTACTAGAATATACTTTGATCCATCAGTGGCAACTCTTAAAGGTTTCATAGAGTCAAGATCCCACATCTCAAATAGTCTAGTTGTTTCTATAGGGCTCAGGGGTTTCTGGGCACCTGGCAACTTAGCAAAGACTTGGCAGGCATGGCATGTGGATACATAGTTACTGACTTCAGTGTTGGCATTTGGCCACCAGTATACAGTGAAGAGTCTCAACCAGGTGGCTTGTACTCCAAAATGTCTGGTGTCATCATGGCCTCCTTCATCTGCTGCATGCATTGATTTCTTGGAACCACCTGGGCCACTGTTCCTTTAGTACATATATACAGGTGCCCTTCAGATGTTGGAAATTTTGAGCAATGTTTCTTAAATAATGGTATATCCTGGATATCACTTGGCGCATCAAAATCTTCTTGGAATTTCCATATCTGCAGGAGCTCTTTCTTGAGATTGATCTCCCCATATGAAAGATTTCTGGTCCCGCTGGGTTATTTTAAATTCATGATAACCCAACTGATACTGCGTTGAGCCATCCAGGGAGGTGCACAAATTTCAAATCAAACTCCATTAGCCAATTATCCAGTACTCAGCGCTCATTTGGGTATGGGATTATTTAACAGAAAACTTACTGGTGAGTTGTTAGTGAATATGGTGACCTGCTGATCCAACAGATAATACCAGAATTTACAAAAAGCAAACACCACAGCCAAAACCTCTTTCTTATATGTTGAGTAGTTGTATTCAACTGGGAAAAATTTCTTGTAGATGAATGCAACAGGTAGGTACTTATTTCCTCATAGCTGTGTATGCACGGCCCAAATGTTTGAATTACTGGCATCTTTGAACACCAGAAATTTTTCATCAAAGTTGGGGAAGATCAGGATAGGAGCTTGAACTAATGCATTTCTCAGGCTGAAAAAACTCTGGTGGGCAGCATCTCTGAAGTCCCAAGGGGTTCCCTTCTTCTGGATTTAGTACAATGGAACAGCTACCTTGCTGAAATTAGTAATAAAGGCCCAATAGTAGTTGACAGTTCCCAAAAAGCTCAGGAGTTCAGCTGCACTGTTAGGGATGGGCCATGTAGAAATGGCTTCCACCTTTGAGGGGTCAGTGAGTTTTCCTTCTGGTGAGATAATGTGCCCTAGCTGCTTCAGCTCTCTAGTGCAGAGTATCAGCTTTGACTCATTAATGCCAAGGTTTTCTTACTTAATCCACTGAAGTACTTCTCCTAGGTCCTGCAGATGTTGATTGAAATCAGCGGAATAGACGGTGATATCATCAAGGTAGACAGTGACACACCAATTTTTCCATCCTTGAAATATAACATCCATAACTTTTGGAAGGTTCTATGAGCTCCAGTAAGACCAACGGGAATTTAAGTGTATTTGAATTGTCCAAATTTGATGACAAACGCCGTTTTTGGAATAGACTCTTCCTCCATTTCCAGTTGGTAGTATCCAGAGAAAAAATCAATATTAGTGAAGTACTGCACGCCTCCCATGGTATTATAGATGTCTGTGATCAGTGGCATTGGTTATGCATTTTACTTTGTTACTTGGCTTAGAAGGATGTAGTCAATGCATAAGTGGATTTTTCTATTCTTTTTGAGGACAACTACAATAGGGAATGCCCATGGTGATTGAATGGGGAAAATGAGGCTAAAGACTAGACCCTTCTTGTTTTCTGCTTTAACAAATTTTTCTTGCACTTGTGGCAGGTGGTAGGGTCATCTAGCAATGGGTTTAGCGTCACCAACATCAATCTGGTGTGAACCTAAGGTTGATAGTAGAACATCATCACTATTATGGCAGAAAAGCATCTCAAAGTGTCTGAGTAGTTGTGATAGGTTCTCCTTTTGCTAATCCTCCAAGTGGGTTAGGGCGTTGATTTTTTCTGTTAACTCATCACACCAGTAGGTAGACAGTTGCACAGGGGTGTCAGATGGCCTCTCTGGGTTAAAATATGTAACAGTCAAGGTTTTTTTTTTCCTTTTTCTGTCTGCATAAACCTTTAGCCTGATTCAAAGTCTGCATGTATTCCAAACTCCTTTAGGCCTGTCAGGAAAGCAGCAACTCAAATTGGTTGCTATCAAAAACTACTGCGTTGATATAGCGGACTTTTCCTGCTATCTTCACAGGGAGGTCAAATACTTGACTACAATAAGCTTGTTGAGTTCCCCCAGCCATAAGGAAAACTATGACGCTCTGAAGAATGTCCTTATATCCAATGTCTAAAAGAAATTTATTTGTTACAATACTTGCTGAAGAGCCTGTATCAAGGAGGATAGGCGCAGAATATCCAAAGTGGGACCCCATGGTACGGGGTGTTCCTGTATTGGTGAGTAGTGATTCCTGTTTTGGGACTCCATTTCAAAGCTAGGTTAAACCAATGGCTTGATGAAGGTCATGTCATAGTGTTGGGCTGGACTTGAACAAGTCTCCAAGAGGTACTGTGATAATTGTTTTGTTTAAAATATTTGTAGCTGAGATCCCTTTAGGTCAGTATGACACTGTGTTAGGAACTGACATCATGGTTTGTTGTGGTACTCGGAATTTTGTGGCAGTTGTATTCTTCACTACTTGATGGGTTTCTGTAGGATCAACTGCTGTATTACTTGGGTAGTGTTGGGGTTGCAAGTTTTCCATAGCCTGCTTGGCAAATTCAGTTAATTGAAGAGAGGTATCATTTTTCTGGGCTCATCATATTCTTCCATAGGTACTCCATGTGGTTCTTTGGGTTGTTTCTGCTCTGGGTTCAAAAAGTCATCAACTATCATTCTTTTAATTATATCATATTTATTGTGGTTGGTTACTTCTTCTTATTTTCCGACTTTCAGCAGCATAGATTTCTGCAAGCAGGAGTTGTTAGGCTTGTTCTGTTTCAGGCTTTGCTGATGAGTACTTAATCAGTTGTAATAGGAGCTGAGACTTTCCAGGTGATGGCCTAACATAGGGGTGCTGGTAGGTATTGTACCCATCCCATAGTAGTCATTTGGTGGTGGAGTTGTATAGGGATAGGGATATGGTGGATTGGGTCCTACTGGTGTTCCCCATAAGGCATTGGTGGCAGATTAGGGTACTATTAGGGTACAGACTGGGAAAAATTTTCCTTATTGGGAGCTGGAGGTGCATCATGATTTCTTTGACTAACTCTGTCAGGACATCTTCCATATAAATAAACCACTTTGCATCGCCAACAGGCATTTTGCCACTGTCTGAAATGATGCCCTGGCTCATTACAATTATGGCAACAAATGTTGTTTTGTGGGTGCCGTCCTTGTACTAGCATAGTGAGCTGTTGTACTTGCTCTTAGAGTATCATGGTTAAATGACATCATAGTGGGGACCAACCCTAAGGATAAGGCTGGGCACCAGAAGGCCCAGAAGGTGAAGCTTCAGGCCCTCCCTGACCTCAGGCATACACTAGACCAACGCTGGGTACAAGCTAAATATGCCCAGGTTGGTACTAGTGAGGTGCCTAACGCCCAGCCCCTTTCATCGGCCCAGGCATTAAAATGGACAGTTTACTTAATTAACTAGATGATTCAATTTAGTTAGCCGAGAAACAAGGGTTTTGAAACCCATTCCATTTATAAAATCACACGTTCAGGTCAGATCCAACTTAATTAATTACTCGAGTGAAGTTGGTTTCAGTGTTTTCTACCAATTTGGATGGTAGTGTTTGCCTATTGGTGAATTGGTGCTTGGGACCACTTCAGCAAACTCCAAATTTCCCTAATGAAGTTTAATTATGTTTTCCGTGACCAACATTCCTTGTTGGTTGACTTCCTAATAAACATTTTCCCATTTTATGTTTTATTTTATGATATTTCAAATGCTCCTGTGCGCGAACCTCTTTGAGGAGGTCTTATGCTCCATTAACCTGGCCATTTTACATACACTCAAGCTATCCCCTAGTGCACCATTGGTTCGCCCAGGTTCCCTTCAACCTGGTTTGCTTACCCCCTTCCCCTTTGTGTACTGCGTCGCTTTTGGTAGGTTATATATTATAAAACTCGCACTTCTCTGCCTAAGTTGTTATTGCTCCAGCACCCTCTGCTGGGCTCTAATAACTCTAGTACTAATGGCTAGTTCCCTGGCGTTGGCCTTGTGCACCGTGCATTACCAAGTTGGGAACATGAGAGTTATAGACACTCTCCTTACATTAGTCAATCAACCACCTTAAATTATGTGCACAAAATTTTTCCATGTGGGACTTGTCCAAAGTGTAAATGGTGAAAGCCATCTGAGGGCCCCAGCTGTGGTCAGCCGCACCACTATTTTCTCTTTTTCCTGAAGGTTGGAGAAGCTTAATGTTATTTTAGATGCTCCAATTGGAAAGTACTCACCCTTTGTGCTTGTACCTGGAGGATATGGATGTTTTGAGGTCTGGAAGTTGTGATTCCTCAACTTTCCAACGAAATTACCAATTTCAATTTCACTAAACTTGGTTTAATTTGACAGCGCATTCAGACGATGCCAGTGGAATCAGTGCAGATGGCCCTGGGGGTGTTGGCTTTGGATCCATCGGGCATTCTGTTGCTGTTATGGGAATAGGGTTGTTCACGTCTAAAAATGCGCTTTATAAAGAAAACACTATGTATACCTCTGAACCATATTTGCTCTCTCATGGCTCAAAGAAGGAACCTATTCCTGTGTACCAAATCACCCCAGAAAATCCCCGTTTGACCTCTTCCATGATTCTCAGCTCTCAGGAAGTTGAAAAGGAATTGCGCTTACAATATGAAAATGTTTATGTCCCTGCTGAAGATATGGTGGGATATGTGGCCTCAGTAGTAAGAGTGGCCAAGTATCCCTCTCCATTCTTCGATTCAAAATCCTACCAGGGTGACATGTTACTGCCAAATGAAGAGTTTGGTGGTAATTAACTGGCGATTTAAGCTTTAAATAAAGACCATTATGGGTATTTTCTAATGGATGCTATCCTTTCCTCCCCTTTAGAGAAATTCAACACCACGATTCTGGTGGATACTGGTGCCATGAAAAACTTTATGGACCTGAGCCTAGCTGACTACCTTGGGCTGCATTACTTTCCTGGTGGTATGGTTAGGGAAGGGGCGCCCCAAGGTATTCCCACTCTGAAGGTCGTTGGGACAGTGGACTATCAGGTTGGCAAATACCACTTGTCCAATTACTTCAAAGCTACCAAAAACCTCCTGTACCCTATCATTTTGGGTGTGGAGTGGTGGCGGAAGTTTGACAGTAGAACCAACTTGAAAGAGAATACCCTATCACTAACAGTAAAGAATGGTCTCACACTTGTTGTTCCTTTGTCTGAGGCTGATGCTCAGGGCGACTTGCCCCACTGGCCCCACCTTCACACCTTTAGCCTTGCCTCTATGCTGAAGCCCACTGTGGTGGTTCCCCTACCTTCTTGTTTGGGGGGTTTGGAATCTTCCTTTGATGCAGCTTCAGCTGATGCACTACCTGATCATTCTGAGTACAACTGAGACTTCAAACTCACTGTGGATCTGGTGCGTATCTCTTCTCCCATCTACCCCTTGACCATCTGGGAGGAAGAGGCGTTAGATGTGTGGGTGAAGGAGCAGTTAGCCAAAGGCGCTATTTTTCAGTGGACCTCTCCTGTTTGCTCCCCCTTCTCTTAGTTGAGGAGGCGGATGATACTCTATGCCCGTGCATAGACTATGGGAACCTCAACAACGTTACTGTACCAGACCTCCATACCATCTCTTTGGATTCACAGATTGCACGTTATGTGGAGAAGCCGAAGGTCTTCTCCAAGCTGGATTGCCTCAATGCGTTTAATCAGATCTGGATTAAGAAGGGCCAGAAGTGGTTAACCGCATTCTGCACCAGAAAAGGAATTTTTAGTTTTGGGTCATGCCCTTTGGGCTTAAGAATGCCCATGCCATCTTTCAACGCCGCATTGATGCTGCGTTGGGGGGACTTGTTTGAGGTATGTGAGGTTACCTACATGGATGATATCCTGGTGTTTTCCCAAGATCAGGAGTCCCATGCAGTACACCTTTGGCAAGTGGTGGAGAGGTTGAGGGCTGCCCACCTTACACTAAAAACCAGTAAATGTAAATTTAAGTCCCATGTCACTTTTCTGGGCAACGTCATGTTTGACCAAGGACACATGATAACTACAGACAAGGAGAAGGCTATTAGTGAGTGTCTCACCCCCACCTCAGTTGAGGAATTGAGGAATTTTTTGGGGACGTGTACGTTTCTCAAGAAGTTCAAACCCAATCTTTCTGAGGTGGCAGCTCTCTTATACAAGGCTAGCGGTTTCAAGGTTCTTCAGTGGTCCCCTGTTTTGGAGGATGCTTTCCAAGCAGTGAAGTGCACCCTGTTGTCCACGTCTGTTCTTTGCCATGTCAACCCTTCAAAGGAGTTCATCTTGTCTACTGATGCCCCCAACTTTGACATAGCGGCCACCTTGTTACAAGTAGGCAAAGATGGGATAGAGCATCCAGTAGGATATTTTCTAGGAAAATGTCTCTGCCTGAGATGAAATACACAGTTTACAACAAGGAGTTTCTAGAAGTGGTGGAGGCGCTGACATATTGGCATCACCACTTGCATGGCTCTACCCAACCATTCCGTGTACATACAGATCACCATGCCTTGCTGTACTACCGCGCCCCTCATGTCCTAACCCACGGCAGACCCATTGGCATGAGACTCTTGCCCAATATGCCTTTTCTTACGAGTTCACCAAGGGCAAGGATAATGGTTTGGAGGATGCTTTAAGCCGCAACCCTGCTTTAGCTCCTGATACAAAGGATGTAGAAGTCCACAACACACAGGTGATGATTCCTCCAAATAAAATTCTGTCTCAACTTCCCTCTCCCCCAGCCAATGGGCCAGCGCTTGCACCTCTGGAAAATGTGGAGGAGTATGGTATGTTCATAAAGGTTGTCCTTTCTCAGCCTCTGTCAGCTGAATATACTATGGTACTTGCTAAGAGCGCTTTAAATCAAGAGGACCTATCCAGGGGTTATCATGTAAAGGATGAGATGGTGTGGTTTCAGGGGCGCCTTTGGGTACCTGCTGGACCACTGCGCCTGGATATCATCTGGGACCATCATGATGGAATCACCATTGGTCATCCTAGGAAAGCAAAGACCTTAGAGTTGATATGTCACACCTACAATTGGAAGGACTTGCTTGCTCAGGTGGGACGGTATTGTAAGGAGTGCCTGGTATGCAACCAGATGAAACCCAATCGTCAACCTTTAGTGGGGTTGTTGGTACCAGTACAAAAGGCTGATGGGCCCTGGACTTCCCTCTTGGTTAATTTCATTGGGGAATTACCTGCCTCTGATGGTTATGATGCCATCATGGTGGTGGTGGACTGTTTTACGAAGTTTGCCAACTTTATTCCTTGCAGAACAACAATAACTGCAGCTGAGATGGCTAGGCTCTTCGTCACTCATGTGTTTGCGCTTCATGGGGTTCCCCAAGAAGTTATCAGTGACTGGGGACCCCAATTTACCACCGTTTTTTGGGAAGAATTGTGAAAGACTCTTCAGATTCGCCCCTGCTGTTCAAATGCCTATCAACCCCAATCAGATGGGCAGACTGAACGAGTGAACCAGTGCTTGGAACAGTTCTGCGGTGTTACACCGCCGCAGATCATGCAGATTGGGTGTCTCACCTCCCTATGGCCCAATTTAGCTACAACAAAATGTTGCATTCTTCTATCAGTTGTTCCCTTTTTTCGCCAACCATGGCTTTAACCCTGCCTTTAACATGGAGCCCAGCTGTGTTTCTAAGGTTGAAGCGGTGGTGGACTTTTACAAGACTATCAAGAAGGTCCACCAGGGGTTTCCACAAGTTTGAAGGTAGCAATGCAAGTTTATAAGGAGAACTCTGATAGAAAGCACCAAGTGGGTCCAACATATAAGGAAGGGGATCTTTTGATGCTTGATGCTCATAACATCCCTATCAAGCAGCCATGTAAGAAGCTGGGACCTACCGCGTTGTTAGAAAGGTGGGCCATGCCTCATATCAGCTAGATCTCCCCCTCATTCTGGATCTTCTCTATGTTTCATGAGAGCAAACTGAAGTTGTTTAAGGGCCCCCCACCAGAGACTCCTGAGACCTATCTCATGGATGGGGCGCCAGAGTGGGAAGTGGAATTAGTTGCCTCCCGTCATGTTAAAATAAGACTTGAGTACCTGGTATCCTGGAAGGGTTTTCACGCTGCAGAGAACAGTTGGGTTCCAGCGCATGACTGTGTGCATACCAAAGATCTGATTGAAGCCTTCCACAAGCGTTTCCCCTAGGCTGCTGGATCTCAATCCAAACTGACCATTTCCACCATGAAGTTGGCCCCAGCCCACAAGAACTTTTCCCTTGTGCAAGCCCCTGGAGGGGGTTGAGCCCTGTCAGGAGGAGAGGGTAATGTCATGGTTAAATGACATCATAGTGGGGACCAACCCTAAGGATAAGGCTGGGCGCCAGAGGCCCAGAAGGTGAATCTTCAGGCCCTCCCTGACCTCAGGCATACACCAGACCAACGCTGGGTACAAGCTAAATATGCCCAGGTTGGTACTAATGAGGTTCCTAATGTCCACCCCTTACATGGCCCAGGCGTTAAAATGGATGGTTTACTTAATTAACGCAGATGATTCAATTCAGTTAGTTGAGGAACGGGGTTGCAAAATACATTCCATTTATGAAATCGCACATTTGGGTCAGATCCAACTTCAATCAATTACTTGAGTGAAGTCAGTTTTGGTGTTTACTACCAATTTGAATGGTAGTGTTTGCTTATTGGTGAATCAGTGCTTGGGACCACTTTGGCAGACTTCAAATTATCCCAACAAATTTTAATTATGTTTTCCACAACTGACATTCCTTTTTAATCAACTTTCTAAGATACATTTTTCCATTTTACGTTTTATTTTATGATATTTCAAATGCTCCTGTGCGCGAACCTCTTTGAGGAGGTCTTATGCTCCATTAACCTGGCCATTTTAAATACACTTAAGCTATCCCCTAGTGCACCATTGGTTCGCCCAGGTTCCCTCCAACCTGGGTCGCTTACCCCTTCACCTTTGTGTACCCGTTGCTTTTGGTAGGTTATTTATTATAAAACTTACACTTCTCTGCCTAAGTTGTTATTGCTCCAGCACCCTCTGCTGGGCTCTAATAGCTTTAGTACTAATGGTAAGTCCCTGGAGTTGGCCTTGTGCACCGTGAATTACCACATTGGGAACTGGAGAGTTATAGACACTCTCCTTTCAGTGAGGGCATTCATCTGCTTGATAAACTCAGAGGGAGGGCTGATATGATGGAACTTTGGGGCAGCCTCACCCTCAGGTTCTTCCTCCTCTAACTCCATCCTTCTAGTGGTTGGTTTTGCAGGCGTCACTGGTGAGGTGAGCATATTGACGGCAGACTTCAACGGCAAGGTTAGCGCATGAAAGTTGGGCAACAAGGACAGAATTTAGATATGGTTCTTCTAGGGCAACAATAAACCATTCTAATAATTGTTAGTCCATATCATCACAGCGTTAGGTGCCAGACTGGTGCCAATGCCCAAGTAGATCTTCAAATTTGTCAAGGAATGGGTGATATTATCATGATTCTTAAGGAATATGTGTCATAACTTCTCCCATAGTTGTGTGGTGGATAAACAAAACTTGGCATGGTCATGCTCCTGCCATTTACCTCAGGTGTCAACTTGGAGGTTGGCACTATTCCACCTCCTTGCCACACCTGTTAGAAGGCTGGGCACCTTGCAGAGTCATTGGTGGCCACTCACATCATAGTCATCACCCCAGGAGCTATAGGCTTCTAACCATTAATCTATCAACCCATTTTCAAATTTCTCTAGGGTTTACCTTGTGTAGAGTTTCAATAATGTCAGGGTCGCAGCCTGGCTCTGGAAGGCATTTGAAGTTTCTCTGGCAGAATCACTAATTTTTTGGGTAACTAGTGTCTTCTGCTGTATTCCCCTGATGGGTGGCTTGTGGCGTAGCATAATTCTCAGAGTTTTCAGGATCATCAAACTGGCATTCATAATCAGTCATCCTGGGTGTTTATGACTAAAAACGCCCAGGGGAAGAAGATCTCTTAAAGCGTAAAGATAACAACCACAACAGGAATTTAATCTCTATAGTCTGATACTTTATTGTTCTAATAATTGAAGGTATTTATACCTTTTTCTAGGGGATATTTCAGTGCCTAGAATATTCTAGAAGAATCAACTGAAATCAGGATAAGAAATGAATATTTATCAAATGGGTAATTACTATTCCAATATACTATTATTATGAAATTAATGACCTGTATGATAACACCAATCCAATTTCATCATCAATGCATGACATCACATAATCATCATGTTTCAGTTATGCGCTACTCAAATTTTTAACTAAAACCTCAGCCATAGCACATATATAATGTCAATATATGGTTAAATTTATATTAACGCCCAAACATCTACTCTTAAATCTTTGCTAATGTCACTAATACAAAGGTTAAATGTTCCTCTAGTTTTTTCACCTTGTGTCAGTTACCATTTATTTCATCTAGGTTATTACTGAACAAAATATTTTATGTAATCTAGGATTTTATAATCTTAACCTTTTCAACAATTATTCAAGATATAACAAAATATCTAAGATTAAGTCAACTAGACATACATTTATATATCATGCATGTGATATATTCTCAAGAATAATCATAATCCATAAGGCCATCAGAAAATTTTATACATAATTTTAACGCTTATTACTTATCCCATATTAATAGAGCATATCAAATCCATACTGTTAATTGTATGAGTAAAAAGCAGAATTAGATGAATTGTTTATTACATTTAGTTAATCAAAAGATGGCTTCATGACCCCCTTGGGTTGGGACCATCTAGTACTAAAAAAAAAGATGGCTTCATGAAGTTGCCAATCACTGCAGTTAACCTTTTCAGTTTAGACCTTGCACGTCTGCGTTTAATGAATAACAAATTCCATACAATCATTTTTAAAATGTCACTTTAATATAGTGAATTTTTATCAGCATCTACCTATGCTTAATATTTTCATAGTTCAGATTTTAGACTATATCAGCTAAAAATAGACAAGATTTATACATTACAAACTTTCTACTTTGATATGTCTCTAATGGGATCTCCATTTGTTCATGGTGATCACATGATCTATAAATCACTTTAATGAAACTTTGCACGCTCACAGCAGGTACCCAATATAAGGTTTTTTCACTTTATATTGTAATGATATATAAGAACAAAAGTTATCATAAGAGGAAAACTTTTAATTCTAAGACCTCAATACCAAGAAATTTATATAACCAAAGTTATTTAAAATATTATTTTAAACCCAAGGTTTCACATATGGATATTATATCCTTGCAGTACATGCAGTTTTACATCTAGTATCTTAGTAATTGTTGTGGTAACTGGTGAAACATTAAATATTAGTTTTATTTCTGTATTGAAATTTTTATAAAGCAAATTATATATTCAAAAAGTTTAAAGTAATATATGCATTTTCAAGATTCCTCTGTATATAAAATTAAGCTTTTTTAACTTAAGTGATACTTACAAATATAATATAATATATTTAGATAATATATATTATTATAGAATAAAATAGTGAATATATAGACATATTGACATTGGTGAGTTCATTTAATTTTATCTATAGACAGAATGTATATTTTTCAGCTCATCATATCTATATAAATGAATATAATATCATTAAGAAATTTATATTACAATATTGACTATATAGTGCACATTGGTTCTAAATCCATACTATTCAAAATTTTGAAATTTTAATAGCCTATATACAGTAGACATATTTATTTTTACATATTATGTTATAAGCATTAGTAGTATAGCATCTGTAATTTTTAATTAATATTATATTGATGTAAGTATTATGTGCAGTATATATTGCACATATATTAATGGCCCCTAGTGATTTATTAAAATAGATATATTAAATAAATATTATTAAACATTTATTTGTTTTTTATTCCAAAAGATAATCATGTTTAGGAATATTAACTACAGTTTAAAATATAGAGGTAACTTTGAGCATAACAAATGAAATTGAAGGAGTTAAAAAACTCTTAATATCAATAGTGATTAATTAAAAAAGTTCTATCATTTCTTTAACATCCATATACTTTAGATATCTACACTATATAAACCATTTAGCTGACTATAGCAGCAGTTATATTTTATACATAATAAACATCCATTTGTCTATCTTCCTAAAATTTACCTACTAAAATTGACTTTTATATAGCTTTTAAAAATTATATGCTATAAGTTTGTGTATGAGCCTAGTTTATACTTAATTTTCAACAATTAGAACTATAGAAAGTATTGCAGGTTTTGTATATAACACTATATACTTTTTAATAAGTGAGAATTTTGTATATTTTCAATAAAATATGATATTAAAACAGTTAAAAGTATTATATATTAGCAATAGAAATTATATATCATTTAAATTATAAAACTATACCTATGGTTATCATTAACTCTAAAAGATTATAGTATCTATGTAAATGATTACAATTCTTAAGTTTCTACTAAATCCTTATCAGATTCAAAAATAATTAAGCTTATATATAACAGCAAATATACTTTAATTAAACAAAAAAATATGTAAGAAGAGAAAAAGTAAATCCTGATAAGTTTGTAGATATATAGATCAAACTAATACTAAATTTTTGAAATAATAGAACCCTACACCTTTAGGTATTTTTCTAGTCTAAAGATAAGTAGCCTATTAACCTTGTTATTAATTTTATATTATAATTTAGCTCAATTAAATTTAAAATCTAATTAGGCTATAACAGATAGAAGTAGTTCAAACTCAAGGCACATTCATACACTAAGTTACCATTAGTTTTTGATATCAATCTTCTCAAAACTTAAGTACTATCAGTAAGCTTCTTTTAGCTACACCAAGTGCTATGTATTGTATAAATTAATTTATAGAAGAACAAATAGATTAGAGTTTTTTATCAATTGCTTCCCAAAACTTTATTTTAAAATCTCAATAAGCTACTCATTCCTTTTAAATTACATGATATGTATTTTAAATGCAAGTAATCTAAAATTAATTTTTTTATTTATTCAAGGATGGTCGACCAGGGGACAGATACATCTGATATGTAGGGAAGAGGAAAATGGAAAACAGAAAAGGAAGAGAGCGAAAAACAAAGGAACTCAAAAGATATGGCTTGGACACTTGGGTGTGGCTAGGAGCCACGGGTGGTGGATGACTGACCTTAAGTGGCATGGCAGTTCAGGGGCTAGTAGGGTGTACCGCCTATGAAGACTGTGAGGTTTTTAATGTCATAACAAAGGAACCAGATTGGAATCCAGTTGCCCATCCATTTCTTCCATTTGTGTTGGAGTGAGCCAAACAGCCAGGCTTGGAAGTGGTTGGCCAAATGGCTGTGGAACCTGATGATGGCTTGGTTGAAATTGTGGAGGATCCCATTGAAAGCGTCAAGGGTAATTGTGTGAATGGACCATATTGCAGTGCTCACAATTAGAGCCCTTAGTGTCTGGGGGATAGGTGAGGTCATGTTGAGTGCCAGGATATCTCGAGATAGTTGGAATTTGGCTGTAGGTGATTGTTGAAACAAGTGCATCACATTGGCCCAGATATGTGCGGATGGCAGGCACTCTTCCAGGCGGTGTGCTAGTGTGTTGAGTCCGCCGCAGATGGTGCATGTCTTGAACATTGAGAAAGTATGGCCAGCTGTTCTAAATGTACGGCGCATGTATCACCACACTGTGGAGCATACTTGTGGGGATAAGAGGGGGCAGGTGATGAGGTCCCACACCTGCTTTTGGGTGCACAAGTCATATGGGATGTCTTGGTGGTCTAAGTAGTCAATCTGGGAAAGAGGAAAGGGTGGTAGTGGGGCAGTGCGTTGTTAGACACTGTTTGTCCCCTGTGGAGTTGCACGTAACCAGTTTGAGGGTGAGAGTCTTTAGATTGCTGTGCATAGGAGAAGCTCCAATCCCCCTGTCTTAGGTTGTACAGGATGCGTTTGAAATACCGGTTGGTGTTGTGCGGTCCAGTGGCAGTTGGATGTGTTGCAAAGTATTTCATCAGAGTTGCAGGTTTGGAGGGGGACCTCAGATGTAGTGCCCTTGCAAAGTTGGTTTGGGCTGCCTTAGCCTAGTGGGGGGATGGTGGGTTGGGTGACATTGTAAGAGCTACCCATGAGCCTAGGATTTGCGTTGCTCTTTCTGTGAAGTTGAGCAGCCCCATCCCGCCTTTATTCCGTGGGCTGTACATGGTCTCCAGCCTGACAGGTGCGCGGTAACCAGACCATAGCCAGTTCTGCAGGAGCTTGTAAACTGCGTTGGTAAAGTTGGTGGAGAAGGGAACCGCGTGGGCAGCAAACCATAACTTTGACAAGATCAGAGTTGGCTAACACAACTCTTCTGGTTAAACTAGCTTTACTCCTACGCATACATGTCATTTTTTGTGATGTTGTCCAAAATGTTGGTTTTGATGGTGTCAAGTGCATATCCACCGGCTTTGAGCCATATGCCCAGATGACAGACTGGGTTGGTGGTGGGGGTGGTGTGCAAAGGGTAAACACAGTGGTTTTACTGGCTTGGATCGTTGTTGTGTGGTTGGATGTGTGGTTGGTTGGTTTGTGTGGTGGTGTGAGGGGTGGGGCCCAGTTCAAACTGAATTTGCCATAACATTTACCTCTGTTTTCTGTTTGTTCAGCATGGCGTTACTCACTGACTCATACTGGTTAATAATGCGCTCAATCGCCCCTGGCATCCCTATTGCCTGAGACTCCAACAACGCAGTCATCAGCAAAGGCTAGCATTTTGGTTGGTAGTTGTCCCTCCAACCTGATTCCAGTGAGCTTTGTTTTTGCAATGCAGAGAGAGGGTCAAGGGTAAAATTATATAGTAGGGGGCTAAGCGGGTCACCTTGTTTAAGGCCCCTTTGGGGGTGATGGTGTCAGTTAGGAAACCTGGGCCTCTGATTGCAAACCTGGCTGAGCGCGTTAGGAGGAGCGCCCAGTTTATAAAGCGGGGTGGTAGGTTGAAATCTTTTAGACACTGTTCTAGGTAACCCCAGTGCACTTGGTCATATGCTTTCTTTTGGTCCAGGAAAGCAAGGGCGCCTATGGGTTAGCTTGGCAGATGTTGGCAATTGTGGGATGTTATCCCAAATTGAGCAATTTGGGATGAAGCCAAACTGATGGGGGGAGAGGGATGTCTGAGTAATGCAACCCAGACATTTGGCTAAGATTTTAGTTAGTATTTTTGTTGGTGTTGGTGAGAGCAATTGGATGCCAGTTGTTTAGGTCTTCCTGGTCTCCTTTTTTAAGAGTGTGACCACATATGCGTTTTGGCCGCCAGGTAGTAGGATGTGTCTTCCAGGCACTTATTCATAGTTGCCAGTAATATTGGTGATATATTCAAATTAATTTTTGAAAGATTCATATGGTAGGCCATCAGGCCCAGGGCACTTGTTGCATGGGGTTGATCTTATTACTTCTATAGTTCATCTTTAGTGATGGGTGCTACAAGGTCTGGTTGACCAGCTATAGTGTTAATATTAGTGGATGATAAAATTTTTTCAATTTCTCTAAGTGATGCAAAATCCGCCGTGTACAGGTCAGTGTAAAATTGGTGTAATTCAGCTGATATTTCCGATGGTGTGGATGCCAGTGTGTCATCTTCTCGGCAGACCTGTGTGCAAGTCGCCAAAGTTGAAATAGGTAAAACAGCGGAAAAATTGGGCCATGTGAGTTTCTCCAGATAAAATGTATTTTGATTTTTAGCATACTTTGGTGTAATGCTGGTGTTTTCTAAAGAGGGAGTTTACCTGTGTGGATAGCTGAAACCACAGGCGGCCACATTGGGGGGTGTATCCCTCATGAGGTGCGTTGTTTTTCTAAGTGATGAAGCTGTCTGATAGCCTTGTTGATTGTCGCGGACATTGCGGCTGTTTTTCTGGAGTTCAGGTGGCAGGCTTTCTTGGTTGCGCGAGCCTTGAATATTTCCACTTGGCGATAGGGTTCCCGTTGGGTGGTCATCTTTCTTGCTGTGTTGTTAGCACCATCTCAATCCAAAGTTTAAGCTCTGGAAGATGGATGGTGCTTGGGTGAACTCTGTGCCAGGTTGGTGGCTTTTTGTATCTTTTCGAGGATGATAATGCTATTAAGACCATCCAGTGGTTGGAGAAAGGGATAATTGTTGTTGTAAAATCTGATACTCGGTGCTAGAAGTCTATAGGGGCGAGCATCAGGTCAATCTGGGTCATTGAGACCAGCTGGTTATTGTTGTGGTGGGGCCTCGTCATGTTGGCCAGGGTGGGGCTTGTTTGGGAATGGTGTCACATAGGCCCAGCATTGCCTTTAGTATGCATAGTTCCATGTGGCCGCGGGGTATAGCCTTAGACTTGGGCCAGCAGTTGGTAATGGCATTAAGCCAGCAATTGAAATCTCCTGCAAAAAACGTTGCCTCAGCAAAAGGGATTGAGAGGTTATCAGAAAAAAATTTGGCAGTCATTTGGATCATTTGGGGCATACACACATGCCATGGCGAAATTTTCTCCATTCCACTTGAGGTCCACTAGAAGCAGCTGTCCCTCCAGGTGGGAGTATGTGCTTTAGATATTTACTGGAGGGTCACAATTTGTTTGAATTACCACCCCACAGTGGTATGTCCAAAAGGATTTGGCTGGAAGGAGCATGGTTGATCATGACTCCTCCTCCCCAGTGGACAGTGGGGTTCTTGGATGGCCAAGATGTCCACGGGGATATTGTGCAGGAAAGCCATTTTTTGGCCTGGGACATGGGGGCCTTGGCTCCCGCAACGTTGAGCGTCCCTATGTTGATTGTGGTAGTCCGCACATCAGGAATGCTGGGGTGACCCACTGAGGTCACCCAGTTCCTTATCACAGGTCATACTGTGAGTATGGGGCTGATTAGCCAGATTGGTTCCAGTGTGTTGGTCAGCGGTATTAGTACTGGTTTTGTTTGGTTTCTTCTGGCTTGGATTACTCCGTGGAGTTTGGGTTTGGTGTGGGTTGGCTTTTTCCCCATCAGCAAATTTTTTTTTGCCACTTGCCTGTGGGTTTGATGGGCAGAAACTTGGAGTTGAGGTGATTGGGTTTTGTGCATAAGTGTTGTCACATTGTGATTGGCTGAAATGGTCTTCCATATCATCGCTTATTACACATGATTGGCTGGGAGGATCCACAGTGGTGCAAGGTGGATCTGCTCCCACTTTGTTGGAGGTGTTTGATTGGGTGTGTTCAAAAAATTCATCATTTTGGTTGCGTTGGGTTATATGTGGAGATCTGATTGGTTATTCCGCTGTGCTGCCATGGCATCCACCTGAATCTGTTCTGGGGAAATTGTGGTGTGGGTTTGGGTCTTGGCAGAACTCGCGGCCTGCTTGTGGGTGGTCTGTGCATGACAGCGGTCCTTGCACAAAATGGGTTTGACCAAAGCAACTTCAGCTCTTTTGCCCCAATAGAAGGCGAAAGTGGAGTCCTTAATTTTGCCAAAAGTTGGGCTTGTTTCATCCATATTGTCCTCACAAAATTCTGGTGCTTCAATCCTGCACTTGATGGGGCATGTGTGGTCTTTGTGGCCTATAGCTGAGCAGAATTCGCAGATAGGTGGGGTGTGTTCTGGTGTGATGCAGAAGGGGCGAGATACGCTGCCATTGGGGAGGTTGATGGTCACTGTGCGGGGAATGAGGGTGATATCCTCTACCACATCCTGATTGGGTTCTATAATGGCTATTGCCTTCCCTGTACACAGGCGGGGCAGGAGGGGGAATTTCTCAAATTCAAACTATTTGATTATGCCATAACTTTGAGGCCCCCGCGGAGCTCATCTGCAAGGATATCATGGTGCACGGTGCTCAGGAGTCAGTCAAATATGATGAATAGGTCATTTGCCTCATTCCATTGTGTGTGCACCATGCGGATGGTGTGGTCTTCATTGGAAATCTTTATGGAGAATACAATTTTTGCTGCTTCTGCCACTTCTTCCGCGGACATGAACCCAACATCCACCCATCCTCTATGTAAATTTTTATAATTTACTGAGACGGTGTTTGGAAAAGTTGTGGAGAAGGCCTTCCCCATTTTTTCCCACGATTTGAGGGAAGTATTACTGACCATAAATTCTAAGGCCATGATCAAGGGAGGACAGGGGTTGGGAGTGTTCTATTTTGGTATATGCGCCCATTTTTTGCAGAAATTGCAAAACTCTGGGTGCGGCGCTGTACTCACCCTTTTTGGTGGGAGGGTGTGTCAACATTCCACCGGGGCATTTTTCCACGGTGGGTTGGGAGGGCTTCAGGCCTTTCATGCTGGCCACTTTCGCCCAACTGGTGTTGTTGCGGACAAATTTGCTCACATTCCTGGTTGATTTTCAATCTTGGAGAAATTGCGTAGAATTGTGTTACTAAAAGTGATAGTAATGGGAAAGAAAAGCTAGTAATCTAAAATTAACATAAATATATAATATAAGTATAGCTATATGATAAAAACTAAAAAGATGATGCAACCAAGCTAAAGAATGAAGCATAAACCAATTGAATTATTATGTTATTGTAATTGCAACAAAAACTTTATTTAGATTAAGTAAGCTAGAACTTATTACAATCTATTAAAATTTCTCTTTATATATGTAAGGTTCCTAGCTGCAGATAACCAGGTAGATCAAATTTTACACTACTTTTTATAACCAAAGGAAGCACAAACACTAAGGCGTTACCATTGACTATAATGAGGATTTGGGACATATTGTGAATGAGCGTTGAATAAATGCTTCCCCTCCTTGTTAGACTTCCTTCACCTTGCACTCAATTTTCAATCTCAAACCTTTTATTAGTTCAAGTTCAGCAGAAATATAGGTAATGTAAATCAGAAAGCTCTTTGATGAATATAAAAATTTAATTAGATGCAGTATAAAAGGCAAAAACTCCCCTTACAAACAGAAAGCTCAACAAGGAATATATTTTGCTAAAAATTTTATACCAGGGTATTCCCAAGTGAAAGTTGTATATCTAACGAATCCTAAAAAAGCCCTAAGTTTTATAGAAAAGGTATACAAAGGGAATAAACAAACCTTCAAGTTTAGATGGAGTCAAAGAAAAATCTGATATTTGAAATGGAGATCAAACTCATCATGAATAGTATGGTCAATCTAAATCAATTGTTTATGTATTACCAATATATAACTTTTGAACTCCATTAGAACCCTTTAAAAAGGAGATTTAAATTTCTACATTGTTGTTTGTCTAGGCCCACCTCCCCACCTGCCAACTTTCAGATTAAGCACCTAATAATGGTAGGGTGTTGGGCCATTTTCACTTAATTTTCAAGTATATACCATAAAACCCCTACTTTTAATAACTTGATTATATAACAAATGCTGTGTTATTAATATCAAGGCCATGGAAAAGGCGCCTGTTAGCTTCAATTAGGAGGAAACTTATGATAAATTCTTTAGTCAAAATGTAATGAATATCTATCTAACATTACTGAGAGAATCACACCCTCACTCTAACCCTTTTTAATGACCCAAAACCCAACCTATTTAAGGTATTCCACTCTCAGGGTTAGAACGCAGCATTGTAGGCTGTGGCTGTTGTAGTGGGTGTTAAGACACATACACTTATAGCCCAGTTTTCACTTGATACGCTCAGTCCTAACATAGTAACCCAACCACTAAATACTTTATTGAAATCATTGTTTCATGATCTCCAGGTTGTTGGACATTCAGATACAGAAAAAAGCTTATTTGATTTTCGTGACTTTTATTTCTAGGGTGGCCGCAGATCACCATCAGTAATGTCATAAACAAAGATTCTCTGCTCATGAAAATTTAATCTATAAAACCCTCACCTGGTGCACAGGTTTTCTTTAAAGAAATGGTACAAAAGCCAAGTGACATAAACCTTAGAATGATATGACACTTCTGGCCATTATATCTAAAACCCAAGGGCAGAGATTAATAATAAATATGTATAGGTTGATGAGATCCAAGAAGCTCATATGAAGAGCTCATTATATATCACAAGTCAGCCTTAACAAACCCATATTCCTAACGCATTACTGATAGTTTTAGGAGAAGCTTATCGGCCCATTTAAGAAAAATATGATGTAGACGTCACTGATGAACCCTTGGGAAAAATAGTTGTTGAGATTTAGCTAATAGTACAAAATAAGATACTTGACAAGGGGAAATTGAGATTTTAGACTTTCTTACAAAAATATTACTACTCATGATTAGGAAATGTCAGGGCTGCACCTAATTTGTAGAAGATGTCCACATAGAGAGGGTTTGTCAGTGCACTTTTGATGGTAAAGAATGCCAGAGGCTCAGATACTCCAATGATATTTAAAATGTGTTTTAAGGATTAAGAGAGGAAAACCTGTTCAAATATATACCAAAGGCACCTACAACAAGTCAGAAGGCTGAATTAGGGGAAATTGTCTCATCTAATTTGATCTTGGTCAATTCTTCTAGATTCTCCGCGGCTTGATTTTTTCCACATGGTGCAACTCAGAAGGGTGGGAGAGGTATGGAGGGAGACAGCCCCTTCAAGAAGTTCAGCTGTTTGGAAATTTTTAAATATGGTGGATCATTTTTAATAAATATTGCGAAAATGGATTGTGACCAAATAAGCATTAATCACACCCAAAATGGGGTGAGTCAATATAAAATAAGGTGAATTACAGCCTATGTGGCATGCAAAGCAGATCAGAAACCATAATAGTGGAGGTAGTCATTTCAATCTCATGGAGGGCAGGGAGTAACGGCAGATCTGAAGATTGGGAAGCCCACTCAAAAATTTAAAATTAGATTGCGCATGGTGGAATGAATTTCAAGAGAATTTAAGCAAAAATCAGCAAGGCAGTGTGGAGGCATATTACACAAAAAAGGTGCAACAAAAAATTTCTGCTTAATAAGAAAATATAAAAAGAGGAAATCTAAAGAATAAACTGGCAACCTACCCTAAGGAATATTTTTGACTATATATAGGAGGGGAAAAAAGGAAGCGTAAATTTGTGCTGACTAAGCCTTTTGTTAGACACCCTAAAAGTCATACTAGGATTCTAGTGATAAAGTTATCAAAGATATTAAAGGTCTCAGATGGCATGATATGGTATGGCTGCCTGTCCACTGGATTGAGGAGAAATCAAGAAGAATAATGCCAAACCTGAAAAAATTTGCCAGGTAGATAATTAACCAACACCATTTCCAACATGACTTAACCTATCAATATTTAAATTGTACAGGTTTTTGTCATAAATTTTATGATACACAGGTTTGATCCATGATCTGAATCATTAATTTAAAAACTTGATCAAACTTATTAGGCGAATTTTGGCACATATAGTTAGTTGGGGGAGGAGGGATGGTTCCTTAGAACTTATTAGTGACTAGGCCACACTTGGTGTGAGCCTAAGGGTACTGCTGGAAGGCCCTAAACCAAACCAATTCTCTGCAAACCCTTCAATAATTTTTATCAAATTATAAGAGTGATGGGGCAGAGAGAGTTTCTTTTGAAGCCAAGGCAGTAATCCACCACTCATATACCATATGAGCTAGATCACTGATTTTAGAGAAAGGATACTGGGGGCTTGGGCCTCCTCCTGCTTCTGTGAGGGAATTGCTCTCTGTCCAGATGTAGAGACTGGTCATCTGGACCAACAGGAAGGTTGATTCTCCAATTTTACAAAAAATGTCAAGTAGCTCTGATACACTCACTGCTCTTAAGTCTACTGGCCATAAAAGTAACATGAGACCCTATGTCTTTTTTTAAAAGTAGATATTTCATTTACACAATCAGGTCTACTTCTCAAGAAAGAAACAAGCTAATTACTTCCCTTTGGGATGTATAAGCACGTGAATACTACTTAAAATTATTTAGAATATCTATTGCATAAATAATCAGATAGAATATATTACAGTAAATATAAAAAAGGTTTCTTTTATGCCAGGCACTGGTATATTTATAACTTGAACTCATTTCCTAAACATACTCATCTATAAGGTGAGTTCATTATAACATGCATTCCTTTGCTGTTCATGGCCATGATTATGATAAATATTCCTTAATCCAGATTGACCTGATTCTGGCATGACAACAACAATTAATTACTCTCAATTGTAGGTAAAATTCTCTTATTAAAGTGGAGTTCTAGGTCCAATAGAGATAATAAGTAAATACTCAATTGTCCCAGAACCATATTGAATTAAGCTACGTCATAGTTTAACATATAGGAAATTAAAGGGAAGAATTGCATCGGAAAACCAATTATTACATAACTGAAATCAGCAGGTCAGAGGCCTCACATAGCACAGTAGTTTGCCTGTCCAAGTAACTAGGCGAAATGCTATACTTATTTCTACATAAAAGACGCCACAAACTCACACTTAGTACATCAAGATTAATGCACTGATTTTGAATGTGCAAATTAGGTTAATGCTGTAAACCTTCTTTGCACCAAAGTGGCCCATATTTAGTCATTTACTCAAAGATGCAAGAGCCATATACAGTGTTACTAATTGAAAATCATGAAAGCACTATCTTGGAAGAATATAAAGGTTATGAGTGCAACTAATCTATCAGACTATGCTGAAGGATTGGGAAGAAATCAAGAGATACATCAAATGGAATAATTTATTAGGATTCATGATTGACTTATAGGGTTTATTATTCAAATTAATCCATCTAAATCTAACTGTAGTAATCCTTGTTAACCCTGATAAATCACCACTTTCAACATATCAGGTTTATGAAATGTACATATGAAAGAGAAGCGCTGCATAGACCCTATCTATAAAGATTTGTCTGAGGTGTGACCCTTATCAAACCATTCTTACCCACAGTCAGTGCCATTGTCTTTTCCTGGGAGGCTGCTAAAAATCCAGTTTATAAGCAAAAAAAAGGATACTAATAAACTTCTAGTAGTTGTGGAATCAGTATCAAG